>JAQGCX010000016.1:0-52017 GCA_034700205.1 Plectus parietinus
TTTTCTGACTCAGTTCTTTATGCTGATCACGGCAAAAATATCAAAATTCGGAAAAAGTTAAATTTATTTTGAAAAAATAATTATAAATAGTTTCAGTTTTTGCAAATTACTGGCTTAGAAACAACTTTTTCCGAATTTTGATATTTTTGCCGTGATCAGCATAAAGAACTGAGTCAGAAAACATTTTAGTTTCTAATTTTTGTGAGGTTCGAAAATTGTCAAAGTTGCACCATGGGAAGAAATATCTTATTTTTCAAATTGCTGCCAAAACAGTTACAATATGACGGATTTTGCTCACTTTTGTGCCAAATAAAAAAAATTTGTCCCGAAAGCATGGAATAACACCACATGAGAGAAACGGTAGCGCTTTGTGACCCATCACGTCAAAATATGACGAGTGCAATTGTCCAAGGGGTGGATCAAAAAGGGCGTTATAAAGACAGTTGATTGTATTTTATTGTGTAAATCTGTTTGCGGTGATCCGTTTTGATATGAATGCAAGAGTAAGATTAACTGCAGGTGGACTGGCGTCGATCTTTCATCACGACTGACGAAAACCCATACTACGACTCGTTTGTGCGATGGCAGTTTCTGCGCCTTCGCGACGCAAACAAAGTGCAGTTCGGCAAGCGCTACACCATCTTCTCGCCGAAGGACAACCAGCCGTGCATGGACCACGATCGGTCGAGTGGCGAGGGCGTCGGTCCGCAGGAGTACACACTGATTAAGCTGCGAGTGCTCAAGCCCTACCCGGCCAAGCTGAAGTTTCTGGAAGCGGATGCGCGACCCATCTTTCTGGTCGCCGCCACACTGCGACCGGAGACCATGTACGGTCAGACCAACTGCTTCCTGCATCCCGACATCAAGTACGCACTTCCTCTCGCTTAGCTCGATTCGGTCGTATGCTCGTCCTTCAGATATTTGGCGTTCTACGCCGGCGGAGCAGAACAAAGCGAAATCTTCATCGGAACGGCGCGGTCGGCGCGCAACATGAGCTACCAGGGGTTCACCAGCGAAGACGGCCGTGTGAACGCCGTCAGTGGACTGGAGAAGTTAACTGGACAGGACTTGATGGGTGCCGCCTTGTCCGCTCCGCTGGCGCACTATGAGAAAGTGTACGCACTTCCCATGCTCACCATCAAAGACGACAAAGGTGGGAAATTAACATAGCCGATCACTGATGACTGTGCACAAAATTAAGTGCGTTGTTCGACTAGTCGCATTTCAGGAACGGGCGTTGTGACGAGCGTGCCTTCCGATGCGCCGGACGACTATGCCGCACTGATGGATCTGAAACGGAAGAAGCCTTTCAGAGAAAAGTATGGAATCACTGACGAGATGGTCTTGCCGTTTGAACCGGTATGCAGAGCTCTGCGGCTTGCTCATTGCGACTGCGCTACTGAGATGTATTCATTAGGTGTCGATAATAGAGATCGCCGAATATGGCAATCAGGCGGCGGTGTTCATGTGCGACAAACTGAAGATTCAAAGCCAGAACGAACGCGACAAACTGGAGGAGGCAAAGAAGGAAGTGTACTTGAAGGGCTTTTACGAAGGCGTAAGAATTGGTTAACAACGTAGCGTTGAGATCAGTGCGCACATGATCGTTCAGGTGATGCTCGTGGGAGAGTGCAAGGGACAGAAGACGGCCGATGCCAAAAAGATCATTCAGGAGAGCATGATCGCCAAGGTAGTTTCGTTTTCGCCCGACAATTGCTGATCATCCGTTTTTTTTCAGGGCGAAGCGTGCAAATATGTCGAGCCCGAAAAGAAGATCGTGTCTCGATCGGGCGACGAGTGCGTCGTCGCTCTATGCGATCAATGGTACGACGCCGCTTGAATGGCGCTCATCCGACGAACATTTCAGGTATCTCAACTACGGCGATCCGGAATGGAAGAAGGAAGCGCACAAGGCGTTGGAACGCCTGAACACTTACTCGGATGACGTGCGACGCAACTTCGAGGCGACCATCGAATGGCTGCACGAGCACGCCTGCTCCAGATCTTACGGCTTGGGTAAGCGTCCCCTCGCTTTGCACGCCGCGACTGGTCGGCAACGAGTCTATTTCAGGTACGAAACTGCCTTGGGATCCCAAGTACCTGATCGAGTCGCTGTCCGATTCGACCATCTACAACGCGTATTATACTGTCGCCCATCTGTTGCAGTCGGGCTCGCTCAACGGCCGCCAGACCGGTCCACTCGGCGTCAAGTTCGTTTTTTTTCTCTGGTCATTTCTGAGCGCCGGGTGCTTTTAGAGCAGAGGAAATGACTCCCGAGTCGTGGGATTACGTGTTCACCGATACCAAGTACGACAAGAAGACGATGCCGGCGTCGAAAGAGAAACTGGACCAGTTGCGCGTCGAGTTCCGCTACTGGTATCCGATCGACATGCGCGTGTCGGGCAAGGATCTGGTGCAGAACCATCTGACCTACCTGCTCTTCAACCACGTCGCCATTTGGAAGAGCGACGAATCCAAGTGGCCAGTTAGCATTCGCGCCAACGGTCATCTACTGTTGAACAACGAAAAGGTCTTTTGCTGTTGCTTCGATCCGTTGGAACGCCGAGTTTCAGATGGCGAAGCAGACGGGCAATTTCCTGACGCTGTCGGAAGGCGTGGAAAAGTTTTCAGCCGACGGAATGCGTCTTGCACTGGCCGTACGACTTTTTGTCCTTTTCCGACGTTGAGCAAATGACGCTTGCCGCTGTAGGACGCTGGTGATGGTGTGGAAGACGCCAATTTCGTCGAGACGATGGCCGACGCCGGTGTTCTGCGACTGTTCAATTTCCTGGAATGGGTCAGAGAAATGATCGATTTGAAGGCATCGGGCGGTCTCCGAAGCGGGGAGCCTTCGACATTCAACGATCGGGTCTTCGCCAACGAGATGAATAAGGCCATCGGCGAAACGGCCAAATATTACGAGCTCACTCTGTTCAAGGAAGCCCTGCGCACCAGCTTTTACGAGTTCCAGGTACTGTACACTATGCTCTTGGAATCGGGCGAGATGTAGCTTTTTTTTATCACGTTACCGTTTGCGAAAAGTGCGATTATTTGATCAACTACGTACTGAAAATTGCAGTCGACGAAAAAACGTTTTATTTTTTGCAGTAGGTAGTTTATGAAGCAGTTTGGGAGAAGGCAGTTTAATAACTATGCAGTTGGGGCTAATTTCTGCCCCTTTCTGTAAATTGTTTGTAACAAAATCGGCAAGACGATAAATTTGCTATTACAATAGCCTTTTCAGTCCCGGTCCCTATGTTTTGCACGAAAGAGACATCGGCGAAACGATAATCGTCTGTAGCAATAGGATTTGCAAGTGCGCAAATATTGTTATGCAGTATTTAATTAGAAGTTGATCGCTTAGTTTAATTGAGAGCCTTCTATAAATGTGTGTTGGTTGAGATCTACCGCGACAAGTACCGAGAACTGTGCGGCGGCAACGGAGGAATGAACGAACATCTCGTCATGCGCTTCATCGAAACACAGGCGCTGTTGCTCGCTCCCGTTTGTCCACACATCGCCGAGCAAACTTGGGAATTGTTGGGAAAGGTAAAGAACGCTTTCAATTATTTCTCCATCCATTCGTTTACAGACTGGAATGATCGTGGAAGAGCGGTGGCCGGAAGTAGCGACCGTCGATGAGCAGTTGCTGCAGCAGGCCGCGTTCATGGACGACTCGGTCAAGGAGTTCCGTGCTCGACTCAAAAATTTGCTCACACCGAAGGCGAAGAAGGCCACGCCCGCCGAGCCGCCCACGCACGCCGTCATCTTTGTCGCCAAGGAATTCCCATCTTGGCAGGGTAATTTGCTGCGCATTCTGCAAAAACTTTACAAGGTACGCAATTCCTGTATCGGCACGATTGAACCTAATTAATATTTTCTTCAGGATAACAACAACTCGCTTCCGGACAACAAGGAAATCTCCGTCAAGCTTGGCGCCGTGCCGGAACTCAAGGCGGTGATGAAGAAGACGATGCCGTTTGTGCAGACGGTCAAGGAGCAATTGGAGCTGCGCGGTTCATCGGCGCTCAATCTGTCGTCCTCGTTCGACGAGGGCGCCGTTCTCACCGAAAACATCGACTATATCCGGTCGACGCTCGACTTGGATGAAGTCGAGGTGAAGTATACCGACCAGCCCGACGTGGACAAGAAGACCAAGGAGGACTGTTGTCCCGGCGCTCCGTACATCAGCTTCCGAACCGAGGCCAGTTTTATGCCGCCCATTAGAATCTTCCGATCCATCTGATACTGTAAGGGTATAAAACTTGGGGGGTACTTAATTTAGGTGAAAATTGAAATCGACCTATTGGGTGGTACTCAATTTGAGTGAAAATATGCAAAATACCGTGTTGCCATGATAATGAGCACTGTTACCATGGAAATAAGGCCTATTACCATGGATATGACAACTTACAATGGTATTTAATTTGGGTGAAAAATTAACCACCCAATTCACCCAAATTAAATACCACCCAATAATTTGTACCCTTACAGTACTCGATTTTTTTAACCTAGATGTTAATCTTGATTGATGAATTGTTTTTTCAGCGAGGAGTAGCGGTTCAGTTTGTGAACACGGACCCGTGCAACGGTCTGTTCGAATTCTCGGTGGACGTCCTCCCAGGCGATTCGGTGTCTTCGGTGGTTCGCCGTCTGCGGCGCATCATCAAGGGAATCAAACGTACCGATCGGTCTCATTGCTTTCGCTTTCATCTCGGTGATTTTTCAGCGAACGCGAAGGTGACTTTGTGGCGCTACACGGACCCGGTGGGCGGACCGCGAAAGATTACTTCGATCAAGAACCCGAGAGAACACAAAGAGCTCATCTCCGATTCGGGTTGGCGCTTGCTTAATTGCGAATTTCAGTTCACACGTTTGTATTTTCAGCATCTTTCGAAGTGGACGTTGAAAAGAAGACTGTCGCCGTGGGCAAAAACGGTCAATCCATAGATTTGGGCGCCGTAGTTGTCTACGCCGTCGAATGAAGCCGATCCAGATTAGGTTCAGATATTTTCGATCGACCTTGGGCGGTCGGTGTTCAGTTGAGAAGATTTCCTCGCTGATAGACACCGTTGTTGCGTTGCCGAGTTGTTGTTGGTTTTTGTTCGGCAATAAATTATTGGAACCGCCCAGAATTTGTTGATCGTTCGGCAATTGTTATGAAACCAAGTGCACGGCACTATTTTTTATGCAATGATCGGTCGGCACTGTAACGAGTTGTGACGAGTGATGTGATCGATTGTGAGACTGAACTCTAGCGCATTTTAGACCGGCGAAAAGAAGGGACAACTGCGCTCTGTTGTAATCTTGTACCGCACAGACATCCAATAATGGAAGCACAGGATGAAGTGCAAGCGAGCAGTTCGACTATCACGGTCACCCAGCAGGCGCTGTCGTCTTGCTGTGGCGCCATCGTCACATCTCTGTTCGGTCAGCCGCGCGTCCGCTCTCGTTGCAGTAGTAGAATAGAATGTCTCTCGTGTTTTAGTGACGCCTCTCGACGTGGTCAAAGTCCGATTGCAGAATCAGACGGTCGTTTCTCCTCGTCGACGAGTCGCGCACGGCAGCTCACATACTCGGCGATGGGGTGGGTGGATCGGTTCTCTTCTGCAATCGCACTTTGGCCGCGCCACTCTTCGGCATTCCTCACGATCCATCGATTTCAGTGACCCCGTTGGACGTGGTGAAAATCCGACTGCAGCAGCAAGCGCATCCACTGCAGAAAGGAAAATGCTTTCTGTACAGCAATGGACTGATGGACCATCTGTGTCTGAGTTGCGCGGAGACGACTTCGGCTGCATCGTGCGAATGGTACGCGCGCCCCGGACAGTTCAACGGCACTGTGGTTTGTAGCGATGTTGGCGACGCGCGTCTATTCAATACCTTCTTCAGGATGCGTTCGTGAAGATCGCGCGACGCGAAGGAGTTCGATCTTTGTGGAGCGGATTGTCGCCGACCATGTAAATTATTGAACATTGACGTGAAATGTGAGCGGAATTGTGGATTGCAGAGTAATGGCCGTGCCTGCGACGGTGTTCTACTTCTCGCTCTACGACAATCTGCTCATGCGCATTCGTCGAAGAAACGGAAAACAGTGGTGGGCGCCGATGGTTGCCGGAGGGACTGCGCGCGTGGGCGCCGTGACGCTCATTTCGCCGCTCGAGATGATCCGCACCAAGTTGCAATCGGAAAAGCTCAGCTACAAAGGTTTCGCCTCGTGTCACTTGTGCGATTTGTCCGAACGACGACGGTTTAGACGTGTGGCGGGCGATCGGCGCCGCGAAACAGTCCGATGGCTGGTTGACGCTGTGGCGCGGATGGGGACCGACGATTCTGCGAGATCTACCGTTTTCCGGTACGTAATATCGTTCGAGTCGGCTGTACCACCGATCTCAAATTTAGCGATTTACTGGACTGGTTATGAATACATGAAGCGAAGTTTTGTGACGTATTATGGACTGAAAGAGACGACTTTTTCGATCAGCTTCATATCGGGCGCTGTTGCGGGCTCCGTAAGCGACTGCCGCTTTGACAATATGAGTCTCATCTCCTGAATTTCAGTTGGCCGCGTTGTTCACTATTCCGTTCGACGTCATCAAGACGCACCGTCAAGTCGCTATTGGAGAAGCCGTTTTTAATCCTTCCGGCGAAAAGGCTCCGTCCACGTCCACCTGGACTCTGATGCGCAAGCTGGCTCGCGAAAGAGGCGTCAGAGCGCTGTTTTCTGGTTTGTTTCGTTCAGCGCTATCTTCCAATCAGCGCTCTTCTTTAGGAGTTGTGCCTCGAATGGTGAAGATTGCTCCAGCCTGTGCCATTATGATCGGTTCCTACGAATACGGCAAAGTATTTTTTGAACGCAAAAATCGGCAGATCGCTTCAAGTTGATGATTCTGTTGCGTGCTTCGTCCAATGATTTTATCGTTTAGAGACTCCGACTAGCGTTAACTGTCGATAGAGACTGATCATTTAGTCCATAAGTGCTCAAGTTTTTGTTCCGTTGTGTTCCTAATACAAAATACAATAAACAGACTTTCATTCCTCAATAAAAGTACTGTCATTCCAAGACTATCTTTTTGGTCAGTCCGATGTTTTTCTAAGTGCAATCACTGAACAATCAGAGACGCAGAGGTGCTCGGTCTGATAACGGACGCCGAATGCACGTGACCGAGCGGAACCGACCACGGACAAACAAATCTGTGCTGGTGTGTGCACTTTTGCATCGCCATCGCCAGGGTGGTCATCCCGTCATTGACGAATGACAGACGATTGAAATGCTGTTGCTCCTTCTGACATTCGTCTTGTGTGCGTCGGTGTTTCTGGCGCAGTCCTACGAAGTGCGCATCGATTGTCATCCCGACGTCGGCGCGAGTGAAACCAAATGCCACCAGCGTGGATGCGTTTGGTCGCCTGGTCCCGACCATATTCCGTGGTGCATTTTCGACGCTACCGATCCAAGGACCATCAGCGGCTATGACGCAGTCAGTTTCGAGCAAAAGGAAACTTTTTTGACGCTGCTGCTTAAAAGAAGATCGACGAAGACATTGTTTGGCAACGACCACGATTACGTCACCGTCAATATCTCTGCCGTTCTGCAGCCTCAGCCGACCAAACGAACGAGTCGTTTGAACCGGAACACTGTCAGAATCCGTTTCAATGCCGAAAAAAATCAGTTGGACAATGTCGTGGAGCCGATACCGCATCGGTTGACTTTTCGACCAAAGGATGTAGCGTACACGGTACATGTGCAGACCAGTCCGTTCGGTTACTGGATCACTGCTGGACGGAAGAACAACATCGTGTTCGACACCATCAATCTTCCCGGCTTCACTTACGCGCAGCAATTTCTTCAAATGTCCATCCGCACTCCAACGGAAAACGTCTACGGATTTGGCGAACAGTTCCATACTCAGCTTCGACAGAACTTTGAGTGGCAGCGTCTATCGCTGTTCGCCAAAGACCAGGCGCCCGTAGGTCGCATGAATCTCTACGGCACTCATCCCTTCTACCTCGGCTTGGACAATGACAGCGCGCCGTACGGGGTCTACCTCAACAATGTTTATCCCATGGACATTTTTCTTCAACCCAATCCTGAACTGATCACCTTTCGAGTAATCGGCGGCGACTTGGACTTGTACATCTTTTCTGGCTTCGACCGACCCGACGAGGTCGTCAACGAATACACGGCGCTCGTTGGTCGTCCGATGATGCCCCCGATGTGGGGCTTGGGGTACCAGCTCTGTCGCTACGGCTATCGTAACCTTTCCTATCTACAGCAAGTCTATCAGCGAAATAGAGACGCCGGCATACCGCAAGATGTCCAGTACATTGACATCGACTACATGGAAGATCGTAAAGATTTCACCTTCGACAAGAAGCGTTTTGAAGGACTGCCTTCATTTGTAAACGATACTCTTCATTCGGCGGGAAGAAAATTGGTACTAATCACGGATCCAGGAATATCAACTGCGGTGGATTACCGAGCCTATTCCGATGGACTAGCAAAAGATATATTTATCAAAGATGCTCGAACAAATCAGCCGCTGAAGTCGAAGGTGTGGCCTGGGGAAACGGTATTCCCCGACTTCGTCACACATCCAGACGTGTACGACTGGTGGAGGGACAACTTGAACAGATTTCACTCCGAGGTAAACTTTGACGGCATCTGGCTGGACATGAACGAACCGGCAACTTTCGTGGATGGCTCGACAACTGGTTGTCAGAATAATTCGTTCAACTATCCCCCGTACACGCCCGTCACTTACACTCCATTTTTCACAACGACCATCTGTCCCGATGCCCGTCATTACAAGGGAATCCATTACGAACATCACAATGTCTACGGTCACTTCGAATCAATTCACACGAATCGGGCATTGACGGCCGTGATGCCAGGCAAACGGCCATTCGTCGTGACCAGGTCGTCGGCGCCGGGTACGGGCGAATTCGCCGCTCACTGGATGGGGGACACTTTCTCGACGTGGGAAAGTCTGAATCAGTCGGTAGTCGCCCTGCTCGAGTTCAACATGTTCGGCATCCCGTGGTCGGGCAGCGACATTTGCGGATTCAACGGCGACACAACGCAAGAACTCTGTCTGCGCTGGTCTCAGTTGGGCGCCTTCTATCCGTTCAGTCGCAACCACAACGAGATAGATAGCAAGGTGGAACAAGACCCGGCAGCCTGGTCGAAGAACACGACGGACGCCATCCGCGATGCGCTGCTCATCCGCTACTCTCTGCTGCCGTACTTGTACACGCTGTTCCACAAAGCGCACAACACGGGTGCGGCAGTGGTCAGACCGATGTTCTTCGAGTTTCCGCACGACCCCGTCACTCACAACATGCACGAGCAGTTCCTGTGGGGAGCGCACTTGCTAATAGCGCCTATTCTGGCGCCATATGCGACCAGCCGTCGGGTGTACTTTCCGAAGGGTTGCTGGTACAATGTCAACGAAAATATGATGCAAGTCGACTCGCCGGACGAGGATCGTTGGGTTAAGGCCGAGATACCGAAAGCTTCTATTGGTTTGTTCGTCCGAGCCGGTGGGATAATTCCGTGGCAGGAGCCCGGCGAATCCACTCGCGCACAGCGGGACAATGCGTTTGGACTGACGGTCGCGCTCAAGCCGGGAGCGTCTGCGGTCGGCGAGCTGTACTGGGACGACGGCGAATCACTGAATGATGCTGATGCTTCGTGCTATCTCAAATTTTTTGCGTCAAGCAGTCGGACGAATGGCACGTTGGTGTTGCGTTCAACAAGTAGCCGCTGTACACATTTGCCACTGTTGCAATCCATCAAAATTGCTGGTGTGGAAAGTATGGTGGGTACAGTAAAAGTAAATGGAACGCCGATCGAAAAGAAATACATCAGATTCAACCGTGTTGCTCATACTTTGGACATTTCCCATGCATCAATTGACATGAAACACAGAACGGTGATAAACTGGCAAGAAAATTGAGAACGTTTTGTTTCGGCTTCAGCTTCCGCTCATATGTATCTGGAAGCTCTTTTGCGTGTGATTCGATAAAGTTAATTCAATGAGAAGAGTAATTAACGAGTGTTGTTCTTGAGAGCATTTTTGCGAACGTCAGTTAAAGTGCACACGAAACACACGAAACTGATGATTGAGTGATTTTTCAGAATGCAAAAGCAATTTTGATCTGAGGGCGCCAGTGGACGGCGAATCGTGGAGGTAGAACACTCGTCCGATGCGGCAATGCAACAACGCCATGGCGCACATGGCGCACGGCTCGTCGGTCACGAAGCAGTCCCAGTCCGTACACAAGTACTCCTTCGACGTCTCGCGGCGCGCACTGGCGTCGAAGCGGAAGTCGGCGGTTTGCTCCGTGATCACAAAGGAACTGCCGCCTCCTTGCGAACGAGCGACCAACTCGACGGCGTTGAGCACGGCGTGCGCCAACGGCCGATCATCGCTCATCGAATCATGCGCCACCGCCACCAGGGCGCCATCGCCGCGTGCAATCACGCAGCCCACCGACCCTCTCTTCGCCGCCCGCATCGCCGTCTCCATGTGTTCGCCAATGCGAGTCCGCTGTTTCGCATCAAAATACGTTCCGTCCAGCGTCGCCTCCAATTTCTTGTCCGCATGAAATCCGGTCGGCCATCGTTCTTTCGCCCACAGATACTGCCGTCGCGTCCACGGCTTCGTGGCGGCAACGGAAACAACAGCCACATCGTCTGACGACGCACACAACTCCTCCAGTATGTCGTCGGCAATCGAGCCAACACTCGTCGGCCGTAAAAGAATCGTTCCATCCGCTTTCACTCGCTTCAAATGAGCCAAACCTACGGGCAATGGCATTCGTCGAGCGAGCACAGACAGTACAGACGAAATGCGCTTCGAGTCGGCTACTTTCAGTGCAAAACAATCGACGAGACCGACGCATTCAGATGCGACTTCAGTCGGCAGCACCGGTGCGATCGAAATGTGGTCGTGTCGAGCCATTTTCGCTTTCGGTTCTTCAACGTCGGGTTCCCCCATACTAGTTAAGAGAGCGTAAATAAAACATATCATTGTGTGAAAACTGCATAGAACGATCTCTTAGAATCTCCGTGACAAAAACGGCAGCCAAATTGGCACACGCTGCCAATGCACTGAACTTGAAAATTTATTCATTTCGACAATTTGACAGAAATTGTTTGCGGATCTCAAATGCGACAACAGAGGCGGCAGCGACGGGATGAAGAGCAACCAACGAATCACAGTCAATCGGAACATGAATTCGCATGCCGCCCAACTCTTCGGCGAGAATGTGCGCCTTCACGCTCAGTCCTCGTTTCACGCTGCCGCCAACGATCAGAACAACTGGAGCATGTGCCGGATAGTTGGGTTCGTCGTAGGACAAGCGGGCGAGTTGCGATTCGTCGACGATTCGCTCTCGCGCCAAAGAGTCGTCGACTATACCGTCGAGAGGAATTTGATCGAATGCAGTGGACTCCAACAAAAATATCTGCCAATTTCATGTTCGTAAAACGACAAATTGACAGACAGTGACGTACGGCCGATTGACGAGGAATCAAGCTGGGAATCGAGTCCCAGTCCACGTCACTTTTCATCGCAATTCGAAAATGTGCACCCATTCCACCTCGGAGAGCGGCACTGCACCACGCATCGCAGCAACCTGCATCTACATCCATGGCACAGGCAGTAATGTAAAGTGCCAACCTTTGGTCACGAGAATGCCACTGCATGAAGCCGCAGCAAGCACTCGCACGACAGAACCAAGATTCGTTGGATCGACCACATTATCGAGAATCGCGTAAAACGGAATCTTCCAAGTGTTTGATGCTTCTTCAACTAGCGATTCTGGTTCCGATACGTGAACGATAGCTGCAACGAAAACTTGCCATCGTTTCTCGCGCAGTCGCACAAAGGTGCGGTTACCTAATGTGCCCGGGGCGGTTTTCACGGATGACCATCTCGCCATCTGCGTCCGATGTATTTGGATCAGTGGTGGATTGCCAGCGACCAGTGGAAGCCCTTCAATGTGTTTCGTTCTGAAACGAACGGCATCAAATAACTGGACGGGCTGCGTGCGACCTACTCGGTGAACAGAACTGCTTCGACCGGCATTTTGGCATAGATGGCATCCGATATTAGTCGTTTTCCTTCGAGAACAGCTTTGCCTGCTTGTCGTCTGGTCGCACTTGTGTGCATCAGTTGATCGAGCTGAGCTCTGCAGAAATATCAGTTAAAATCGTGACGAACGGAAAACACACATTAGATCTGCATCCGTCCGTTGCTTTAAAATTCGATACGGCAAGCGAACGCCATTCACCAGCAACAGTCGAGCTTGTGAAGAACCGGATGCAGAGCAAAAATATCTGCAACGATTCAAATATTCGAAACAACAATGATTTTTACTAACCTTGCCGTCAGATAAACCGCAACAGACCCACGTAATAAGACCGTCCGATACGGGGTCATTCTTAAAATGCTGCGTCAATAATCAAGACGCGTTCGACAGGAAAAGTAATCAAACATTGGCTGCAAGCCATACGGAGTTCCGCAAAATGGAGTTTTCAACGGTACAATTTCTTATCTAATAGCGCTATTGACAAAATTTCAATTGAGTGGTTGCATTTTTTCAGTCGAGCACATTGCCATGAGACTCGACGAGCTGCCGCCTGATCTCGAATGCGATGACTGCGGCGGCGGCGGCCAAGTTGAGACTTTCAACGCCGCCGCTGAGTGGGATGTGCACGCGCAGTCCGTTGTGAAGCGCGGCAAGTTCGTACGCTTCATCACTCAGTCCGGTCGCTTCCGAGCCAAAGATAAGCACCGCAGGAAGGCGGTCGGAATATTTGACGGAAGTGTAGTCCATCAAAGGAAGCCTCGTCCTCCGTCTGCTCTCTGCTGTTTTCTGCGAATCCATCTCCGATCCCGTCGCCGAATCGCAAAGATACACCGAAAAAGTACAAAAATCAAGGTCGTCCAACAAAACAGACACGCAGAGGAAAATATCGAGAAACCGAGACAAACGAATTTTGCAATCGGCCAGATTTAACAAACTCTATGTCGAAATTTCTCGTTTCGGCGCTCAATCGAGTGCAATGAATTAGACGGCGAAGGGATACATTTGCGCCTCGAGGAATGTGCGACGGAATGGCATCCCAGGATAATCGGCCCAGCAGAGATAGCTTCGATCCCGCGTTCAGCGATTCGCGTAGCACGCGCGGACTGCTCGTGTCGACCGTTCCTGAAACGCCCATGTTGATGGTGATGCGATGGACGAATGCTGGGCGCACCAGCCGTCGTCAGCACTTTGCCGCATCCCACGGCCGCCAATGTGCGCAGTACCGAACTGACGTTGCCCACCCCTCGAATGCCATCCAATACCACGATCAACGGAAGTCGATTTCCGCTGCAAAGCAATTGAATCAGAAGAAAAAAAGCAGTATGCAAAAAAGCGAAAGCGAACGCTATCCAATAAGTTCGCCCACGGTCCGGTGACATGCGATGCCCCCGAGTAACAAAAACGCAATAAAGACCTCATATTATTCGTTGACGATACCGAACGTTCTCCGTCGTCCGCCTAGAGTACACGACAAATAGAATAAGGACGTCTGTGTATTTTGCCAATTCTTCCTGTCTTTTGATTGAATCTTTTCTACTTCTAATCGGAGTGCCCGGCAGCAGTTCCTCATTTTGCTCGGCAAATTCAACTATGGTAGTTGAATACGGTATTTCCAGGGGAATCTGTTTGCGACCAACCTTTGACAGTTGCACGTGTGATACAACCGAAGAAATACTTTACTTCTTTCGAGTTTTTGTTAAGAGAAAGCCTTATCATTGGAGAAAGATGTAAGGAATGTTTTGCATTGTAAACAGCGCAACGACCAAAAGAACGAACGACATCGTGGAAAATTGCACAGATAATGATCGCAGGCAGAAATCGAAAAAGATGCGAAACAGTTTCAAAATGCCACAAAAATGAGCAGCTCACACATAAGTTATCGGCCTTGATGACTCGTACAAGAAAAATACGCAAATAAGTAAGTTTTGGAATAGACAATGCGACTCGCACCAATAGTGTGTGTGGAATACGCGCTATGGAACAAAGCACACTGAGAAACGGAACGGGTCAAAGTGTGCGCACGATGCAGGGATAAACATCCAACTCATTTCTTCCGTCGTCTAAATGATGCCGTTGCTGAACCCGCCCGGCGGAATGCGCGTTCGAGTCGGTTCGTTCTTCTCGTGACCGTTGCAGTGGTGTCCATTGGCGTGTCCATTGGCGTGTCCATTGGCGTGACCGTTGCTATGACCGTTGCTGCCATTGTGCGCCGAGTGTTGCGGCGTCCTGGGCGGCTTCACCTCGCCCGTGATCGGATTGCGCTCTGAAACGAACGTTCGGTCCACCCGGCCACAGGGAACGCTCTCCATACCCACGATGGGAATCGTCTTCTTGGGAGTGCGCGCCGGCGACTTCGGCGCGTCGTCGTTGGCGAAGATGTTCGACGGCGCGTACGTGGCGTTGAGGCGGCGCGGAGACGCGGGCTGCTGACCGCCGTCGGCGCCGAACAGACGCGACTGCGTGTTGTCGCAACGACGCGGAGACATTTTCGCAGGCACGTGCTGCTGCAATTAAGTGCTCATCAGTCTGCGACATTGGCGGCGGGCGGACATGCATTTCTCAGTCGGCCGTGCAAACGCACACAACATGGTGGAACCAAACCAATCCAATTCCACCGCTCTGGGAAGATACCACAACAACTTAATTTCGATCGACGTCGGTCGGGCAAAAAAATCGAACGCGCGCCAATAAATCACGCCGAATCAAGATAAAAGGTGCGAACCGTGTTCGAGTTGACGTCGCCGGAGAAGAGCTTGGCGTGATGGTCGTCGTGCATCATCTTGTGCGAGTGTCCGTTCGCGGAGGGACTGATGCCGAAGATGTCGTTGGTGCGTCCGCCGGGCGGCTGGCTGACTCTACAAGACGAATCGTGGCGAGGACAAAGGGAAGGACGCGGTGATGACACCCGCCGATTGCCGCGTACGCCGGTTCACGCGACACGTCTTTAGCACGCGTCCAGCCGTGTTGCGGGACAGCCGGGATTAGCGTCAATTGGTACGCACAGCAGGCAATTCGTGTTCGCCGGGACCGCGCTGACCGGAAAATCGGCTATCGACGCGGGTGGGCCGTGGCGCCGTCCCCTCGGCGGCGCTGATCCCGGCCGACCCGAAAACAATGCGATCGATCGCCGCCGAAAGCGGACGACGACAGTGGGAGAACGGGTGATGAGCTCGCAGCATTGATCCCTTGCAAGCCTCACTTTGTCGGCGACCAATTTGCTCGCACACGGCTTTGCCCGCGATCGCCATTAGCAACTCAGACATAGCCTTCTGCCGCAACTTCCGTCTGTCCGTCATCCATGACCGATAGCCCCATCAAGCGTCTTCCCCGGCCCTCCCCCCACACCAATCACACTAAAGGCCGGCGATAAGACACGCATGACGTACGGAAGAGCGGACGTCGATTCCATCGCAATCGACCGACAATTGGGAAATGGAGAGCGCAATACCTGAAGACGGACGGCTTGAAGAAGCGATGCGGTTCGGCGTTCATGACTGGACTTCGCACAAGAGGCGAGTGAGAGACTAACGAACGACCGGCGGCAGTCGAGTGTGGCGCAGACGACGAAGGCGCGAAAAGAAGCGACGTCGGTGAAACGACCGTCAACGACCGGCGGCGACGAATGGCACGACGATCGACGGCGGTCGCGATCGCTATCGGCTTCGTTTTTGCACGGACCGCCGGGCAACGAGCAAGGTCGCCTTAGCTGCGGCTCTTAGCCGTCTCGTTCGCCGATTGGTCGCTCGTCCGATCGACCACCGCGCAAATACACCACCGTCCGCCCCGTTCAGAGGCCAGGGCGACACCTCTCATGCATGTTGCATCGACGGACGCCCGTTTTTACCGTCCCGCGGCCCCGTCGGTCGGCGGCCTCCTTGGCGTCTGCGTCGATTCAGCCGGACGACCGGGCAGCTGGTCAGTCTCTCAATCATGCGCCGTTCCATCACCGCGATTTACCGCTTGTTTGCTCCCAGACCCATCCGCAAAACAGCACCAGTTCCTACACTTATCGCCTTCAATCAATCAAAATGCGTCACCGTCAGCACGCACGCAGCCTTTCCCGCTCAACGCTAATTGACTCGCTAAGCGCACAACAAAGAACAAATCCGCCCTCCACTCCAGCAAGGAAAATGTAAAATGTACTCGCCTCAACAAGCGTCGCACCTCCTCATTCGACGACATGACAACGGGATAGAAGAGCCAAATAGGAATCGAAAAGATCGAAAAGTACTTCAGACAATGGCAAAACTAACAGCGGAGTCTCCAACGACGCTTCGACTTCGCCGCCTTTCTCTGCTCGCCGTTGCGTCCCAACAAAATGCTCGGCAACCACCGTACCCTAATTTACGCGCGTTTTCGAAATGCTCAATTATTGAATTCCTAACGAAAAGCGCCACTTCCAGATGGGGTCGATGAAGCATGTTGTCGAGCAGATTATCACGCTGCAACACATGAATCTAGAGAAACTATCGGTTTCGTTCATACACCGACGGTGCTCCAAAAACATGACCGCCTACCGACCGACCCGCGTTCAATCGCATTGGTGACAGGGTCTTATATGGCCGGCGATTGGTGGTCGTTTGCGACAAAATAGGAGAGCGAATCATCGGACGGCGCCCAAACAGCAGTGAATGGGCGTGAGTCAACAGGACAACAACAGCAGCGCCCGCTGTCGTCTCGGAGCAACCAGCCAGAGTGACCGAATGCAGACCGATCGGCCGCCAGCCGAATGCCATTAGCGTGAGACGGAGGCCATTTTAATTCAGCCGGCGTTCTCCTCCGCCCTGCGGAATCTGATGAATCAGCTCACGCCTCGAGGAGCCGGCTGCGTTTTCTGGCCGCACATGTTCACACATGGCGTCTGTCATTTGGTAACGAACTACTGTGCGCAGATATGTACACGCAATAGTCATCCAACACTGTGTCCACATGCAAAAACTACACGATCGTATGACAATCGAACGGAAAAACGGATAAATTATGGCTGATTGACCACTTCGAGGGTGTGACCCTTCTTGAGCTCGCACTTGAATGTTTTGGGATTGGGCTGGAACGGATGGCAGCAGCAGCGACAAACGGCTCGATCGGGTCTGCAACGCTCCGTGTCCAACACACAGGGGAACAAAAGTGTACCTCGTTTCTCGCACGCAGCTCAAGTATCCCAAATCGTCGATAACCTCGCGCATCGTCGCGGTGACGTTGGGCAACGGGATGGTCGGGTTGGGCCAGAGAGCGCACTTGTCCATGTCGTGCGCCACACAGGCCGTGTCCTGCTCGTTCCCGCGAATCTGGCGCGCCGCACACAGTCGTTCGGCCACGAAAAACTGATTCACCTTGCCACTTGCGCCCCTGCAACCGTTCATCACTGAGCACAGGGCGGCGACATCCCTTTGTACCGCCGATGGCACTTGCGTCCACACGACTGCTGGTAGGAGCACTTGCCGCACGGCTCCGCGTCCTCCGTGATGTTGCGCATGTACTCGAAGAAGTTGGTGAAGGCGACGTTCCAGCGATCGCGCACCAGCTTGAAGAACACGTGGTCGCGACAGCCGTTCCGTCCGGGCAGCAGCTGCTCGAAGTAGCTGCGCTGCCAACGCGGCTTGTCGCCCTTGATCCAAATGCACGGACCCCACGGTGACCAACTGGCGCAGTTCTCCGCCTGGATCGCATTGCCGAACATGGCCGACAACTGCGCATCGCAGACGCACCAGCAGCACACCAACACCGCGAGCAGCACGGACGCGTTCATCTTCACAGAACAACGGTGAATGTCGACTTCAAATCGTCGAAAGAAGAGCGACGACGATCTTATCGACCACGTTTCACCGGACAAATTTGCCCTCTGACCGAATTCGCGCAATCGGAGTCGAAATCAATCCGATTCCTATGTACGACGTGGTATCCAAGTTAAGAATAACCCGTTTATACGACAAAAAAGGAGATGGGTCCGAACCGAATATCGAACACACGCGGTCGATGAAACAATGGAATGCGCGGAGATCCGATCATGTAAGCCAGCAGAGTCAGCACCAAGTGAGAAAATGTGGAGAATGCGCAGAAGATCGGCAGAAATCAATAGAAACACTTGTCGTTTTCTATCCAATGACGAATTGAAATTGGGACAGGTCGGTAAGATTTGACGGCGTCGGAAATGATTTCATCATCGACTTGCAACGCCATGGGACGGAACGAATCCTGGAGCATTCGGGATCCGTCGGACACGGGCGCAATGAGCGTCATCGCCGCGAGTCGCTCGAGCGCCTTCAGCAGCACCTGCTTCCGGTAGCAGGACATCATCTTGCTGTACTTTTGCGCGAAACACAGAAAGTCTGCAAGTGACGGCTGATCGGCAATCAACGCAAACAATCCCACTCACGTTTCACAATAATCTCGAAGTTGAACGAATTTCCATAATTCTCTCTGCTCAACTTTTGAATGCACACCAGCAGGCACAATTCCAGCAACGAAAGACCTAAACACATCACTCAAAACATTTCTAACAATTAACAATTCCATGCCATCGATCAGAAGTGCGTAGCCATCTTGCACGGGATACAACGACTCGGCCGCATCGATCACCGATTCCGCAGTGAAGAACGGAGCGGTCTCCTTCGACACGGCAGCTACGGCAGTCTGCAAAGTACAAAACGACTCGCGTCAACCAAGATTTTCTTAAAAAGACACTTACTGAAAGCTGCTTCAGTCCGGCCATAGATGGGTCGCGGTCAAAAACTCGCTCGATGCAATTTTTCACTTCCGGTAGGTTGAAAACCGACTTAAAGCGTGCCGTAATAAATGATTCTCTGACCGGCAATCGAAGAGTGACACAAATGCCTCACCTCCACATTCTTGTTCCAATCGTTGATTGATTTCTGCAGCCAAGAGGGTCCGGTCAACGGCACAGACAGCCGATGGACGATCTGCTCGAGATACTTATCAGGAGAGCCGATCTGATGATTGAAATAAATTTTCCGGTGACTGAGACGTGAGAGCACGCGTTTTTCCAGCAATCCGTCGGCTTCCTGAAAGCCGGGCGCCGTGGGGAAAAGATATGGAGGGAAAGGACGCACGTGGCGACAAGTGACGCCGACGACGAGCACAGGCGCCACGCCGACCAGACGCGTCGCGTCCAGCAGCAAGTAGAGCATGATCTGGTTCGTCCGTTGCGCGAACAGGTCAAACTCGTCCAGCACGAACACGAACGATTGGCGCTCGCCTGCACAATCCGTCAAAAATGACCGCACAGAATGAAAACTCACCCAGCGTCGTCGCCTGCAGCAGTTTGCGGAAACACTCGGCATAGGAAACCTTCAACCGAAGAGTTGTCGCCGAGCAAGTTGGAAAGCTAAATTTTACCCCCGAAGAATCAAACTGCTCGTCGAGTTCAATTTTAATTTGTCTCGCGAACTCCTTCAGCGCATGACGGTCAGTTGTGTGCAAAAAACCATTCAAACGAACAACCACCACTCGGTCCTCGATTTCCTCTAACACTCGATGCAAAATCTGAACATCAACAAGCGCTTGAATTTGAACTGCAATTGACAAAGAAATCGTACCGAAGACTTGCCCGAGCCGCGCTCGCCGATGAGCAAGACGGATGTGCCCTCCCTCTTCGTCAAGAAACGCTGGACGAGTTCTTGCAACTCGCTGCAAAGGGCAACTCGGTGACCGTCAAACCAGTAAAGTCGATGCTTACGCGACTTGGGTCTGGCAGCCGATTACTTCCGTATCATCCATCAGTCGCACCCGAACGGCTTCTCGCAATTGCGCCATCTCTCTTTCGTCAACCGAATCGCCGTTATCTCTTTTATCTTATATGATGATAATGAGCAAAACTCTTTCGGACTCGCTTGTGGAAATACTGTGCTCTTCTTTCAGCTCAACCGTTTCAACGGAAAATTGTAGACGATATCATGTTGACCAAAGTTTCTGTGCACTTTTTTTTATTCCAAACGACCACTAAATATAGCTGGACAACGAACGCCATCCTCGGGTGCAATACAACAGTAATATGCTCAAGTTTCATTGCTAAACGTGCGCAGATCAAACAAAAATACGTGGTGCATTTATGAACCAAAGACGGACGCCGTACAAGAAAACGCTCCTTTTACTGCTCCAGTTAACAGAAAGGATATATAAATCACAAAAAGGAAAAAACTCTTCGCAACGCATGTGGCATCTACGTCTTTGCAGAATGAGCTTGCATCCAGGTTTACATGTATGTTGTGAACATGAGTAAAGCACCAAATATTGCAGCAGCTACTATGTGGGGGAGCAACAAAAGAACTAGCATTGATATATACGCTTCGCTGCTTCGAAAGAGATGATGACATTGCTAAGTACTACAGTACATCGACCGAGTCCAATACGCAGCCATCAGCCACAGAGACTTGTGTTACAAAGGAAACAGAACGACACAACGAGTAAAGGAGAAGGCTGGGCTCACAGACGGACTTGGGATCGATCCTTCTTATACCGAGCTGGGAAACACAACCGGCCGAGATAAGACGGACGAAGTCCGCCAAGAGACGACACAAGAACAACGCGAAAGTCACCAGCCCTCACAGTCATACAAACGCACACAAATACCGTCGCAAAAAACGACGGAAAGAAAAGCACTTGCCGGAACCCTGATAAAGTCGCACGTACAAGCATAACTGGAGAGCAGAAACAAGACACACGTCATACTGTACACGACATGGGCGCGTATCACCAGCGGAGGGTATGACGAATGAGAAGATACTTTGAGAAGTGCGCAAATATTTGGGCATCATAGCTCGGTACTGGGTCCACGACGCACAAATCTCACAACAGCACATCCATTTTGTACAGCGACAGAACAGAGCCAAGAGAAGCCTTCCAATGGGCAACCATGAGAACGAAATACTTTGACTGATGTTCCGCGGCGGAAATGCAGAAGTCTACATTAACCCTACGGCGCGCAACAATATGTGGGGAAGATACACGTGTAGCCACATCGCGGCAGACCATTGAGCAGCCAACAGAATTCCATCACACAGCGGTTTACGTGAACTAGCATCGGTAGATGATTAACGTCGAGTACACAGACGGCAAATATAAAACCACAATAGATTCTCTACCTTTTTTTCCCCCATTTTTCTCTTTTTCTCACACAACAACACATGAAAAGTAAATTCTGTCAACGGAGTAGTATCGAATGAATGGCCCACAGGCACTACTACATGTACTGATGTTTGAAAGAACTTGTGGTTCAGCGTCCAGTCTCGACGACCGGCAAGGACTCAACAAGGAGCTCCTAACGGACACCAATGCACACCATGGCAAGCTTCTAGGGACTCGGGGACTCGAAAACAATCATTTGGCAATAAGCGTATACGCTCGCGGAAGAAGATCACCTGCAACAACCGACGAAAAGCAAACAGAACGCCGACGGTCACTTCGAATCGCCCACACAACAATAAATTTGTATATGAAGAGGAGACAACATTTGCTTACAGTACACATGGATAAAAGTGTTTTGATGAGGCCAGTGGCACGCCGTCGCCGACCGAACGACCATCGGGTCATTTGCCGGCACATAATGGGATGAAGGAGACGGACACGGCACCATTCTGGTCAAACAGTTCGCTCTGAGCGAACGTTCTTTCGTTAAGTCGAGATTCGGATGGGAACGACCGAAGCTGGCAACGGACCTACAGCGAGAGATTATGCCGAGTACTCGCAGTGAATGGAGGCACGCCCACACAGTTTCTGCAGACGCCGCCAGCAACAGACGAGCAACAACTCGCAAATATGCACAAGGAACTGATCGGTAAGCAGTAACGACGAATATCAACGACAACAAAAGAAAGGAGAGTAAGGCCACGCATGCTCACCGCCGAATCAGCCAAGGCCCCTGGTCCGTCGCGAACAACGTCAACAGTCAGCACTAGGCGCCACCCGGCGCACCGCAGCACTACATCTACGGCAACTGAATTGACGACAGACGCACGGCACAGGACAGCCACAGTTGCATCTACACTGCTGCTCAACGAAACCTTCGCCGCACAGCCAGGCAACATTGTGGACACGGTCACTCGATTCGATTAAATGCCAACAACTGTTGTATACCAAACAAAAACGAGCGCTGTAATAGTATGGGGACACTGATTTCACATGTTCTATCAACGGCGTACCCAAGAAGGATAGGAAGGAAACAACGGACGCAGCGTGAAAGAGCAGGTCGCCGGTTCGTTTTCAAGCATTCCAACAATTAGACAACATATCAGCAAGTTTCAAAGAAACCAAAAAGATCCGCTTGTAATAATATGGAACAGTTCAAAAAATGCAAACAACAAAGTCATCAAATGGTGAAGCCAGACTGTGCCAATTTCTCGATTAAGCGATTACATAAAAACACACGGTCGGCCTGCAGTTCGCGCGCGCGCCCCGAGACGGACCTACCATTTCTTGGCTCGACAGAACTAGAAAATGACCGAATAACGAAGCCGAATAAGTGGGAGTGGGAAACTGGGAAACGGAACAACGAAGCAAAACGAAGAATTCCATCGGACACGAGAGTAAACAAGAAGAAATGTGCACAGTAATAACAGGCGCAACGAACGGCGGCTTCGCATCATCGAAGCCGAGGAGGAGACGAGAAGAAACTCGCCCGACCGAGATGAAGATGGCGATCGAGTCAGTGAACGTAGAGCGTGTCGAGCACGAGCAGGTGGTGGTTGTTCTTCGCCAGCGTCACCACGTACCCTTCGGCGGTGATACGCAGTCCGCAGCAGCGGGACACCTGCGCCCAAGCCCCTTCACTCCATGACACCGTTCAAGCGCATACTTACCTTGACCGTCGCGCACTCGAAGTCTTGTACGAAGTCGCCCGCCTTCTTGAACACGGACACGTGGAAACGGTTGCCGTGCGAGTCGCCAATCAGCACGTCGCCCGCGTTCGACACGTCGATCCCGTTCGGAAACGGCGTCAGGTCCTCCGAGCCGATCTTGCGCATGAAGCGACCTGCAAGCGCCGCCAATCGGTATTCGCCGTGTGCGTTCACAATACACGGACGCACGAACAACTCTCGTCATTTTCAAACAGCGGAAGGAGCACTGACCGTCGTCGGCGAAGACGCACACGCAATTGCCCTTGAAGTCGCAGATGAAGTACTCGTGACCGAAGACGGCGATGTCCGACGGCTCCTTCATGTACTCGGAGCAGTCGAACCATTTCTCCAGCTCGCCCGTGTCGCTGTTGATGCGGAAGACCGTGGGCGACACCGAGTCCACCACTATGATCTTCCCGTCGCCGTCCACCGACAGTCCGGCCACGATGTCGACGTAGCGGATGACTGTAAACGGCACCGTTGGTCTCCGGCACAACGGTGGGGGACATACCGATCTTCTTGACGAAGTCGCCGCGACGGTTGAAGACCTGCATGCGCGAGCGCTCGTTGCCACGGTCGCACACCACGAAACGAGGGTCGCGGCCGCGAATCAGCGCCACCTGAAGCAACGACAAATTTCAAGGCGCCGCATCGCCGACAGACCTTGCGCGGGTAGAAGAGCTCGCCGTCGCCCTTGCCCGGCTTGCCGAAGTGATGAATGGGGACGCCGGCCTTGCTCATCACTTGAATGCGGTGGTTGTTTGTGTCGGCGACGACGATCTCGTCGTCGAAGCCCAGACAGAAGCCGTGCGGCGAGTTGAACTGCCCGGGAGCGGGGCCGAGAGAGCCGAACATGTGCAGCGAGTTCATCGGCTTCGGCGAGCGTAGCGAACTTTTGCCCGATCCCATGGCGCCTGAACACCAATCGTGTACAGGGTCGCAACGAAATCGATGCCAACCGATCGAGGCGTTACCGGAGTCGGACGGAGTGTTGGACGAAGTGCGATCGTGGTCCGACTGAGCGCCGTCCTCGACGGGCGTGCGACGCAACGACAGCTGACGCACCTGACCGGGCGCCATCTGTCCCATGGACACGGCACCCGGAGGCGCGGCCACGTTCTGCGACCCGTAGCCGAACATGTAGTCCGCGTACTGAGCCGTCGGAGCCATCGGAACCGCAGACACTCGACTACTTAACGCGCTCATGTCGGGCGCCTGTTGCTGTTGTTGCGTCTAAAAAAGATACAATCGGCCAACCGAGAAGGAAAAGAAGGTGTCGTTACTATTTCGGATTTACTTATAAGCTCAGAGGCTGAGAAGCTCAAATCTTCACCACGTTCATGAAAAGTTCGTTTTCACGATAATAGCCTTGGAGTGGTAGCACTCGGCCCATTACAAATTGTTCGGATGAGGGATGAAAAGAGGTGGATGAAATAATAAGCGAACGTACCCATCCGTTGGGAGGCGTGGTTCCGCGGCTGTTGCCGAATCGACCTTGAGCGTACGCATTAGTGTGAGCCGCAGCCGCCGCGGCCCCACTCGTTGCGAAGCCGTGACCCCAGTTGGACGCCTGCAGCTGCGGTTGCGGTTGCGGAAGTGCCACGACGGGTGCCGGAACGGGACCAACTGCTAACAAGCAATCATCATTACATTTATCATGCGCATCGAAATTGCATTGAAACGATCGTTCCATGCGTGCACGAAATCTCCGTACCATTGTGAAAGACCATTTGTCTGGCGAGCAGCGTCAACTGGTCCTCGTTCGTCCATCCCATCTGCGCCTGTCGCATGGGAGGCGCCGTGCTCAGTTGCTGGCGATTGCCGCGCTCCATTCCTATTGTGCCGGGACCGCCATACAGTGGCGAAGTCTGCAATCGGCGATATGAACAATGAAATCGAGTCATGTGGTCAACCGCGACTCAATGGACGCTTGGTTTAAATTAGCACGCACCCGAGCAAGCGACAGAAAAATTACCTGTTGCTGCTGAATTGTGTGCTGGGTAGCGATTGGCGGGATGATTGCGGGCATGACGGCGGGCATGGCGTTGCGCATCGGCTGCGCCCAACTGCTGTTTGTCGCTTCGGGCGGTGGGTTAGAGTACGCGCCGGCCAGTGGTTCGACGCCGGCGACGGAGATCGGACCCAACGTCGTGGGACGGAATTGGGTGGGAGCCGCGACCGGCTCCGGCTTCAGCTCCTTGGCGTTGACGATCTGCGCTGGAGCGGCGTGGATTCCCTCTGAAACCGCCTTCGTCGGAAACGGCATCAGCAGCGAAGAAGGAAACGTACTGCGAATTTCGCCGCAGCAGGTGTATAAGGCCTGCTTGAAGCGGTCGACGTCGGCCGAGTAGCCGAGGTCGACGCAGACATTCGGATTGGGAATACTGTGCACCAACTGCGTCAGCTGCTGCATCACCGTCTTGCGACTGTCCATCAACTCCATCGTATTCGCGTGCGCCGTCAACCGCTTTGTGAACCTAAACTTCTCACAATCATCAACGACATAAGAGCAAAATTAATATGAACAGAAAAAGAAATAAGATGACCATCAGACCAAGTAAACTTGGTGGTATAGTTTTCATCAGTACTCAAGAGTAGCAAATAAAGTCATCACGCGGACATCTCGAACCATCACCGACGTTTTTTGCAGTCGATCGCACAACCGACTGCGCCATGGCAACCAACTATACGAAAAGGCTCGCATGGAGTACTTACTCGACGGCGTCGACAATCTTCTGCACACTGTTTTCGATGCGTTGGAAGGTGGTGCAGAGTTGGTTGTCTTGCTGGTCGCGCGCCTTCTCGAGTCCTTCGAGGATGGTCTCCTTGCGTTTGGCCAACAGCTCTTCGTACTCGGCGAACATGCGCTCCACGTCGTCCCTGGCTTTCTCCAGCTTGACGCCCAGTTCGGCCACGCGCTCCTCGGCGAGCATGTGCGCCGTCTCCGACACTTTCGCCTGAAATCAGCCTTCTTTAGCAACCACATTGTTTGGGTTAAAAATTGAAAAAATGACTGATTTGGTTTGAGCCCAATTTGCACTGTTTCTCGATCGCAAAAGTTTACCTTATCTTCGGCTTGACGACAAAGCGTCGTCAGTTCATAGCGGACGGCGCTATCCAGTTCCGGAGTCACACCCATGGTGCGATGGTCGGGCATCTTGTGGTCGGTTAGTTCGCACTGAGCGCACACGAGCGACTGCAAACATTGAAGATTGCCAAGGGATGCAAAGCCGCACACTTACCTCGCAAGTGACGCACATGGAGCGGTACTGTTCGTTGTGTAGCGAGCACACCACCGGACGGTGAATGTACATCGCCTCGCCACTCTCTGTCGCACGCTTTATCTCGGAGAAGCTGACCACCTGCAAACACGTAACGAAATTCAATACGGCTCGCCGCTGTTCAAGTCACTTTACGGCGCCGCTCGCGACAACCTTGCACGCAACAACCGGCAGTTCTCACCTTGTGATTCTCGAAGCAACGCATGAAGTGGTGCGCCTGCACGCAATTGGAGCAGAGGTTGCTCGAGCAGTCCTGGCACAGCGCCACGGCCGCCTCGTCGCTCTTGCACGCCTCACACGGCCGCTGCTGCTTGTCGATCGCCTTCGCCTCCAACTCGTTCATGCGTACGTAGTCGAGCAGCAGCTGGTTGACGAAGCGCATGTCGTTGCCCACGTTGCTGTCCTGCAATCGACGCATCTTTCAGATGCCGCGAACGACGAACGCACCTGCTGACACACGGGACAGCGGATGACGCCCGGCGGCGGACGGACGACGGGCGAGCCGCTCGGCTCCAGCTCGCAGTCCATGTTGCTCGGCTTCGGCTCCTCGAAGCGATGGCCCTCCAGCTGCGCGATGATGCAATCCTCGCACATGGCGTGCAGACAGTGCAGCACGCGCGGCTGCAACTTGGTTGTTCATCGACCGCAACACGACAACAAACGGCACCTTGCGATACGGCTTGTGACAGTAGGCGCAGTCGACTTCCGAGTGGCCGACGAGCGGCGCGTCGTCGAAGAGTGGACTGGGCGTCTGGCGGTTGCTCATAGACGGCAAGTCGGCTTCGCCCGAGCTGGGCGGCGATCGCAGGTGGAGGTCGTCGAGCGCGTGTTCATCCTGGTCGAGGAGCGGAGTGCGCGCAGGACTCTGCTGGTCGACGAAGTCTGCGTCTGCGTTGCTCGAGGGCGAAGCGCCGCCCACGGCCTGCGACTCGGCCGACGACGGCGGAAGGGCGTCGAAGAACCCCGAAGACGACAGGAACTGAGACTCGGTGACCGTCGACATGTCTCGGTCTCTTTCAGTTCACACAAAACTTGGTCTGTTCTGTGTTGATCTTGTTGCACTGGTCGATCACACCTCGACCTCGCCGTTTTCTCAAAACGGAGAATGGCGCGGCGATTGGTTGGATCTGCACCAGCAAACAGATCTGAAAGCTCATCATCATCTGCTGCAAAAGAGTAGGAACGCGTCGGCTAATTCGATTTGGAAGTAGACTCAAAGAAACAATCGCGGTGTGCAACTTAGAAATACGAAATGCATCTGCAACGACCTGGATGACTAATTCATTATTTTTCTACCTGCAACCGCATGCAATATTGCAAAATTCAGCATAAAACGGGACTTTCTAGAAATTTCAACTTCTGTTCTCTCAAATTCTCAATTTTTTGATCTGTAAATCCAAATCTCATTTCTGTGCTGAACGTCATAGAGCGCCATTATGTACTGCAGTTAGCAGATGCATTTGCAAATATCTTACAACGAAAACTTTTTGCGGCAATATGAGCGATTATTTCATATGAGCACTTCGGAATTGTACGTGTGATTTGTGTCGTTTGAGTGTTCTCTTGCGTTGCACAGATCGATGCCCTTCATTCGATTCCCAAAGTCGGCTTGCTTACTTTACTGCCTCAAGAAAGTCGCATGCAGATGCACGAGAGAGCCGAAGAGTAGATTTACTTGCTACATGTGCGGCACAGTTGGACAGAGTGATAATTTGAGTGTCAGTGGTGAGATCAGAACTTGCGGCAGAGCACGAGGAAGTTCCGGAAAATGGCGCCCTGGAAGACCTGCTCCTTGCCGCCCCACTCGGCGCCGGCCTTCTCGGGCGCGCACTCCTTGTACAGACAGCCGGACACGGACGCCTTGGAGTTGCGGCAGACGACGAGGAAGTTCTGGACGACGCCGCCCACGTGCTTCTCCTCGCCGTCGTAACCGACTATCGCCGTCTCGATGGCCATGTCGAAGTTGCCGAGCAGAGCGTCACCCCTCTTGGTGGTGGTGAGCATGGGCGTCGCCTGGCCGCAGCGCACGAGCGTCAGGTGCGGCTGGTGGCGGTCCTTGAACGGCACCCGCTTTTACCAGTAGCCTCCATTCTCCAGGTGTTCGCCCATTTTGTACGTCAAGATCTGAATCGAAGTGTGCCCATCGAAGTGTGCTTCGGGGCCTCATACCTCCCCATGATCCGGCCCTGAGCTGGTCGACCGTTCACCGCCTTGCTCCCAGTGCTATTGAGTTCTGAGCCAATGTCGCTGTCAGTGCCAATGAGCCAATATCAGTGCCCCATCTTTGGATTCGGTTGATCAAAGTGGTACAAAATGGGTTTTTTATGCAACGTAATGCCAGCATAGCCTACCGCATTTTGGCATTAGACGAAGTGCGTTATTGTAATCTTCTTACATTTGATGTTCACACTAAGCACGTTGGTTCATGGGTTCGCCACCGCCGTCAGCGACTCATTCGGAGCAGATTTTCGGTATCCGTACTCTCAGCGCGTCAATTAAACCGATGAATTGCGATGATTTTTGCAGACCAATTGTTTTTTTGAGCTCCAAACTATGTAAACAATAATTGCATCAAACAACAAGGAATGTATACACCGACACCATTCGGATTCATTGGTATACGGTAGATTATGATTCCAGAATAAGTATTATATTGCTCGGCCAATCTGCTCTTGTGCTTCAGTCATCTGTCATTGCGCAACGCAGAGGCATGCTGGCGCAATCATAACCGTCCGTTTGTGCTCAAATGTGTAAATTCGACAACACTCCGTGATTCGGTTCGGACAAAGTGCCTCGGCTGGCTGCTCTTGGTCCACAATTAGACTTGTCCGCGCGCTGCAAATTTGCAACGATTGGTGGCTCGCGCAAACTTGCGATCGATCGCTCGGACGACGGCGATTCGCACTTGGCAGTTGATCACGTTCAGCTCGACTGTCTAGGCTTTACGTGGTTTGACAACCGTTTTTCTTTGTTTAGCTTCGAACTGCAAGATTCACACAAGATTTTATTAAACTATAACGATCAACTAAGTATGCATACAAACACTAAACATAATGTATCTAGACTGTGGTCGACTCTGTGGTCGACTTTGATTGCGCCCGTCCTTTCAAATCGACCGCAAACCCAGATGGACCACCTCTCATGTTGAGGATATCTTGTAAAGTTTTGGGAAAGAAAGCCATCGCCTTGAACCGTTCGCCCATTTCGTCAGGAGACGTCATAACGTGGAAGGCGTTCTTCAGTTGTTCGCGTTGTTGCTCGTCCGCACAATTGGCGAGCAGTTTCCTGAGACGCAGATGAATGCCCATGTTGCTCAAAAAGGTGGCTTGGCTGATTGGGCCGAAGACGCACAGCCGATCGGCTACCAGCGACTTCAAGTAGCCGAAATCGACGTCGGCGGTCAGGTCTTGTCGGCCGGGATTTTCGAGCGGGTCGGCCAACTGATGGCGTCGATAGGAGCGCAGCGAAAAGTGTTTGCGATCACCCGCATGGCCGTAGTCGACGACCAGCCCGATTCCGCCAGCTGCGGTCAGTCGGTCGGCCAGCTGATTGACAAATGCGCCAGCGTCGACACACACCTCCCACTCTGCGACCGACGAATCCGAACGGACATGAGCGGGTAACAGTCCTTTGCTGTGCAGCGTCTCCTTGGGCGATAGGACGAATCGCAGTTTGTCTGCACCGCCGGGGTCGACGTCGACGAACACCTCGCGCCAGTCGCCGACGGCGGGTCCGACGCGTTTGAACTGATGCACTGGCAATGCGTCTAAGAATTCGTGCGCCAAAATGACGGAGAAATCAGACGGCACTTGATCCAATTGCCGATACCAGAAGACCTCCGTCCCGTTGGTCGTCGTGTTTCTGCGCACATACGAAGTTGTATCGTTGCCGTCTGCGCCTCTGTTGTCCCCGCACAAGGTCTTCTCTTGCTCGGCCATTAGCGCCTCCGACACTTCCACCAAGTGCAGCGACACGCTTTTCTCTTTGAAGTGGTGCAGCACGCCGAGTACTTGCCGGCTGAGTAAACCCGTACCAGGGCCGACTTCAATCAATTGCCATTTGTCCTTGTAGCCCGTGTTCGCCAGCTCGTAATAGCACCACACGCCGATTAATTCGCCGATCATTTGACTGAGTTCGGGCGAGGTGATAAAGTCGCCTTTCTCGCCCAGTATCGTCGACTCTCCATCGTTGAACTTCGCATAATAGCCGCCGAGACACGTCTGCATGTATTCGAAGACAGAAATGGGTCCGCTGATCTTAATCTTATCAGCAAAGAAGCGCGTTAAAGCCACACTGTTCCTCTCCTCCGACGAGGTACTCTGACATCGGCGGAAAATTCGTTGAGGTCGACAGAAATTGTCCGCTGGCGACAGTTGCAGCAAACGACCCGCAGGAAGTTTCGCAGAGTGCATGAAACGACACAATCGTCGCATTTTCGCACGGAATACTCGAAATTTTGCTGTCGAGGGCGATTCTTCTTCAGAAAAAAAGTGCCGTCAATTGGTCAATTGCCACAAGTTTTATCGTCGAAAACGGAACAAAACAGAGCACGGAACTGTTGCACTTTTTTGCTCGCAGTTAGTTATTATACGGTTGTGAGAATTTCCTGAATCCGTTTCGTTACAGGTCCTTAGTGAACTTGAACACGATGGTAGTGGAAGGAAACCTGCCATCCGCGTCGATGGGACCATTCGAATTGCATGAAGTCCGTCTGGCACGTTTATTAGTCAATCAGCACATTCTAAAGAGTTGGTGACTTATTCATAGGCTCCGACAGCCAGAGAGTGCGTGCGTTTAATGATTATTGAGCGTAAAAAGCTCAGTTAGCAACTGGAAAAAGACGGCAGGCGGCTTGCGAGGCAGTTGCGCGGGCGGCTACGACGGACGCCCGCGATCAGGCCGAGTACAGCGCCCCGGCACCGTCCGTGTGTGCGCATTGGTGAATAGGCGGTCGGGACAAATGCGCCCCGCCCGAGGCCCGAAAGCACAAAAGTGGTCGAAATCCCAAAGACCGGTCTGGGAAAGGTCAGCGCTGTCGGACGATCGTCGTCGAGGATCGTCATTCTCACCAAAACGACCACTGCCAAGCGATGATTCGTCCCCTAACCGTGGCCGCCCTCTGTCTCCTGCTCGCCAGCCCCTTGGCCGCCGCCCTCCGATGCAACTGCTCCAACAGCAAGGGCACTGCGCCGTGCCGCGACGGCGTCTGCGCGGTCGGCGACGATGACGACGATCGGTTCGCCGCCTGCGTCGCTCTGAACCACTCGGTGACCGGCATGCACTACGCCTGCACCCATCGGGACACCAACGAGCAGACCTGCGATTCCAAGCCAACCAAGTCGGGCAGCACCGTCACCGCCTGCTTCTGCTCAACCGTCGACTTCTGCAACGGACTCAATTGGCCCGTGGTCCACTCGACCACTGCCGCCGACGATGATCAAGATGATCATCAAGACGATCACCAAGATGATCACCAAGATGATCACCAAGATGACCACCAAGATGACCACCAAGATGATCAGCAAGCAGTCAGCCATGCGTCCAGCATCGTCCGCGGTTCATTTTTTTGCGGCATCATATTGACAGTTGTATTGCACTTGATTTGTAGATGAAAATGTTTGCTGTAGTCTTCATCTAACTTGTTGGTCAAATGTCCCGTGATTCCCTTCATGTTCATAGAATGATTAATCGCTGTCGCGCATTTGCGAGTTTACTCTCATCAAAATCATCGTCATGATATATCAGAACATCTTGCGCAGAGAAACAACGTTTGACTTTGCCCTGCTCACTGCGGTCGATTTATGACAGAACTGTTTTCCGGCGCCGCTTCAATTTAACATTTTGCTTGCCATCCCCATAATCATTCTGATCGTTCTTTTGTTCACAATGTAAACGCTGATTAAAAAACTGCAGCGGCTTATAACTGAGAGGTTGCAGAAATTGGCTCCATGGTCGCGAAGGAGAAAAGTCGGACGAAGAGATGGCTGAGCGTCACTTGCGCATTCAGTCCACCGCTGCGCCGACCGCCGTCAACGACACGGACAAAGTGGTTTGTCAGTCTGGAACTGCACATCGCTCAAGTTCTACGCCGCTCAACAACAAACACCAACAAAAACACGCTCGCCCTACTGCCGACTGTCGGTCGACACCAGTCGAGTTGTGTGATTTAGCCATGGCTGAACGGCTCATCTGTCACGGTAGGGGTTGCCGCGGCGATTAAACTCGAAGCACACTGCAAATGGCCCTATATTTCTCGCTCCGAGAACAAACTGAAGCGGCCAACCAATTGAAGTTGCATCCTTCTGAACTGAACGAGGAGATCGCCGGCTGAAACTGTTACTTAGGCCACCCCATCGACCTCGTGGAATAAGTCATGCCGATGCCGACTATCACTCAGTGCGGTCCTATTCGTAATCAACGCAATTGTCCAAATTTCATTTTCAATCAGTATGCAGAAGTAACGCTTGCACTTCAATCACAATACAATTTGGAAAATGAAAGCCCAAAATGATTATGGGATGTCTGTTCTCGCTAGACTGCATTATACTGCCAAAGTGACATTTTCTCTCTGAATTTATTGAACGAGCTCAGACGCTTGATCGTCAACTGACTGTCGGGATCATCACCGATTGATATTACATGTTTCATATTCTTTATACTCGCATAGTGCAGTGAGACGAAATTGCTTTCACTCAATGAACACCAAATCAATATGGCAACTTTTTGCGAGCGAAGAGCAAGTTGATATGGTCGGATCATGAGAAATGCACACGGATCCGATCGTGTAATTCGTTGATGGTCTCGCCGACCCCTCTGTCGAAGGACGGGAAAAAGAAGGGTCGCACGCCCGAATGCCTTTGCTCATTGCCGCCCAACTACATCTCCGCCATCAGTACGGCGGCGCACTAAGACCGGACGTGGACACTCGGTGTTCTGTGGCGCGTGAAATAGAGGCAATGTCCTCAGCCCGACTCGGCCGATTCCACCACATCACTCGAGTTTCATTCCGATCGAGACGGAGCTGCCTCGATCAACGAAGACGAAAACCGCGACACGCGAAACCGCTGTGGAAACGGCAGGCGGCGCGCCACAAGTGCGACAGCACGCATCCGGGTCTGAAAAAAAAGTAGGCCGTTCACGTCCACCCAACCGCTGACGAACAAGAACAGCTGGATCAGATATATTGTTGCTAAGCTCTTTTCGACGGGCATTTTCACACTGTACTGCCGCGCATTTGCTTGTTGACATACATACGGCAGAGAAGAGATTGTGACACGAAGTTCTAACCGCGCTTCACTCCCAGTGATCGATGAGCATCGATGACGATTACCGCGCAATGTGTTCGCAACACGTCAAGAAGCAATCATTGAGAATCTCGCTTGACAACAAACTTAGTGGCGTAGCCGTGCACTAATAGCACAGCTGGCCGAGCAAGTGAAAACCAGGACAGTCGCTCCTGACCCCACGCGTCCGCATCGATGAGCGCCAGCAGGCGCTGTTTCCATCGCACTTCCAACTTCCGAGCGCCGCCGCAATAACCGTTTTGCCGCTGATTTTTTCGCCATTCGTGCTCGTCATTGGCGCTCTTTTCTGCGACGTGTACAATTGCGGTGACGTACCCCTACACGAACAGTACAGTCGAGTTGCACATGGTCGAACGAATAGTCGAGCTCACACGCATCATCACCTCCTTGCCACGGCACCTGTGATTTCAGGATTTTTTTGATCACAATTTGCAATATGCCCGCCGCCCATCGACCCCCACAACCACTGAGGAACGACGGCCGTTTGCACCTGTTCTACACGCGTGCACTGCGCTTTCTCATATTATTTCAAATCATTTTCCTTCGCACTGTCGATAAACTAATCTTCCTGGTTTCTAACTGTTAGCTAAATTGAGGCAAGAAACAAAATTGCAACAGCGATTTCAATCGCAAATATTCAACGAAAACGATCACGCAGCAAATTTTTTCGGAAGTCAAGCAAAGATCACTGAAAGTCCTGCTTGACAACAAACTCGGGAGCGTAGCCGTGCTCGGGAACGTCGCAGCTGGCCGAGCAAGTGAAAACCGCGACAGTCGCCCAGTCGATGCTCTGACCCACCGCGTCCACGCCGATCAGCGCCAGCAGACGCGGCGTCAACTGCACCTCGAACTGCCGAGCGGCGCCGCACAACTCGCAATCGGGAATGGACGTCGGCACCGGCGCCGTGTCGGTCGCCCACAGCGGTTGGCCGCCGCGCTGATACCGCAGGATCTGGTCGGGGTTCTCCTGCACAACGCGATTGAAGCGCTTGAAGAGCGTGTCGTGCGCCGTCTCCTCCTCATCATCCACGTCCGCCTCCTCCACACCGTTCGCGGGCTGCTGCTGCTGTTCCACCAAGAAGCGCCGATACTCGGCCATTCGCGCCGCTTCCGACCTGAAATCGAGAGATTAGATACAATAATGATTAAAGTCCGTCCCGACCGCTCGTCATCATCTTCATCGCCGCCGCCGTTGCAATCGTCGTCGCTGTCGTCATCGAAGTCATCGACGACTTCCAGATCGATGCCCATGCCGAACTCGGGGAAGATGAGCTGGTTGTCGTAAGCGACGCGCGTCTTCAGTCCGTCGACGGAGCACTCGGCCTTGTGCGCCAACCGCCAGTGCGCCGCCTGGTGCTCTTTGGCGCAGTACCAGCGCTGTTCGCACCGCGAGCATTTCTTCGTCGCGTCGCATCCGCAGATCTCGCACAACTGACTGAACTTGTTGATGGACACGTCGGGCTCGACGTCTCCGTCGAGATCGGGGTCGCACGCACGGTCGGATCGGTAGAAAGCGTTGATACGGGGCAATTGGCAGCGGAACACCTTGAAGTTAGCGGCGACGTTGGTCTGAGAGCAGGACGGCTCGCGACAGACGAACACGAACAGCGCTCTATGGAACGCGTGCTCGGGGTCGCTCGGTCGCGTCGCGTACACTTGCAACAGAAAACACAACGGCTTTTGACAATTCTGCAAAATTCAACATAAAATCATACATTCCCATGCGCAATCACAAGAGACGTACCGAACAAGACAACTCGGCGGCAGTGGGAAGAGGATGATAGGACAGCCACGCAGGCTTGCCACCGATTTTGCCCAACGGCATGAAGTGACTGCGCAGACGAAAGCGCTTGCATTCGGCCACGTCTTCGGCGAACCCCAAATACACGGGATCGCACGCAAACTGACCACCGTCGGCCGAATCACCGTTCGACATTGTCACAAGAGAAGAAGGAATATGAAGGACGAAGCTTGCAGACGAACGAATCAAATTCTACTACGGACGAATAAAGAGCGGGCCGCTAGTCCTCCTTCTCTTCCTTGTCTTGGATGCGAACGGGCGCAATCTCCTCCTTCCACGCGGCGTAGACGAAGAAGCCGAGCACGATGTGCACGATCACCACAGCGATGATCGCCGCGTACAGAATCGAATCCTGGCTACTGTAGCCCAACACTCCTGAAAACATATTCTTCTCGTCCAAAAGATTGCCGCCGGATAGCGCACCTTCGAATAAGAAAACCTTCAGCAAGAACATAGACAGGAGAGGGACGGTGATGATGAACAGACTGTAGACAACCAATCGCTTGACAGCCGTCTGAGTTTCCTGATCGCGAAAGTTTGGAATCAACTCATCCATGGCTACAACACGAGCGACACTACACGTATCGTAACGGTCGCAGTCTCCGACAAGCCAATAATAATTGGTCGACGAACAAAAGCGTCAATTGCTCAATCAGTTAAAAACGCACATAAATGAGATTTTTATTGGTGGAAATTGAGAATGTGTTCCTGAGAATGTGACACGAGAGATACATGGCGAGACGAGATCAGCTGAAGCCGCCCATCACTTCGCTCGTCCAATACAGCTTGTGCGCGCTCATCAGATTTCGCTCGCTGGCCGCCTTCAGACATCCGATGAGCTCCAGTTCGCCGACGCACTTGTAGAAGCGTACCAACTGGTCTTCCTCGTCCAATGTGTGCAGCTCCGCCATCTTGACGAACGTCGACAGCCACGATGACAGAGACACGGTTTTGGCTTCGGAAGCCAATTTCTGGAACGACTGGAACACGACCGCGATGTCCCGCTGACGATTCTGCTCACGCTGCTGACACTTGCCGAACACCTTGTCTGGACAGAGCAGCGTCTGATCGAGACATTTGTTGGGGGCGGCCATGCTGCGACTGCGGAACGCTTCCGACAGCGAAGCGAAGAAGCATTCGTGCATCGGGACGGTCTCCGGCGATCGCAGGTGACTCTTGAACATCTTCGTCAGGTACTCGATCATATCTTTCTTGTCTCTCGAGAACACGTTCGACTTGGTGGCGACATCTCTTCGCAGACGACTTTTGCGCTGCATCTCGATGAACGACAGCTTCTCAGCCATGCGCTTTTGCGCCACAGATGTCGACGGTGACTTTCCCACATATTCGTCGTGTTGCGCGCCCAACAGTTCCTCGTCGGCGATTTTCTGCCGTTCTGCGATGTTGTCCAGATCTCTGACGAACTTGTTCAGTGCCTGCGAAAAGTCGCTGACATCAGGGAGCGCCTCGGGAGAGGTGGATCTCAGTATTCCCAAACATTCGCGCAATTCATCTTTCCATTCTTCTACTGTCCACGAGGACCACAGCGCAGTCGCTTTCCTGCAAATTATCCTGTTCAGCAACACAATTGAACATAAAAATGTACTAAATATACAATAGCTAAATACAAAAAAATGAATAGTAAGTCAGTTAGTTGATTAAAGAAAAAATTGAACAGATAGAAGAACTTACCCGTAAAAGTTATCCCGTTTTGTGTCGAAAAAGTCGCCGTCAGCAGTCATAACTGCGATATGAAGACGCATGATGTGTTCATTGATTTGAGCAAAACAGCCATCGGGCAAGCGTTGCAGCAGCGAGAAAAGAACACCGAGCACCGGCTTGTAGCAGCGCATATAGATGAACAATTCGTTGAGTGGCTCGAACAGCTTCTTTGCGATTTGACTGGCGGGAGCGGCACTGATGTGTTTGGATTGCTGAAGGAAGACGCGTACATGAGAAATGCGCTCGACAACGAACCGCAACACTGTTCAGTGTTCTGATCGACGACAACGCGGCGGCATGGCACAGTCGTTCTTGCGCCATTGGTTCCTGACAGCAAATTGCGCTCACCGGTTGTCTGAGAAAGTGGTCGAGAAGCGCCAGTTTCATCGACTTTGTCAGCTCGGCCATCGAAAAGTTTTCTTGTTCGAAGCGCCCCAAGAACAAATACACCATCTTCGGATGAAATTTGAACATAATCTAAACGCTCGATTGTAGCTTCGCAAAGTTGGCGATAAAATGCACACAGGCCGGCGTCAGAAGAATATAGGAAAACATTTAAAGCAAATAAATGAACAACTTGCAAAACTGAAAGATTGAGAGATGACAAACCTCGTCGTTAAAGACGGTGTTTTCGATGACTTGGTTCAGGAACACTTTCGGAGAAGGGAAGCGGAATGTGCGCAGAGCGAGCAGCTTGTACGCGTCGTGCGACAGCAGCGAGTGAACAATGCGCGCTTCGGTCGCCACGCCGAATACGAGCACAAAACGCAGCTTGTGCGCGTAGTCGCCGAGCACCACGACCAGTTCGTCGATTACTTGACGGTCAAACGCCTCCAAGTTCTCGAAGACGACGACCAGCGCCCTCGGAGTGTCGCGCCTTTCTTTCTTGTGCTTCTTCGTTGGCGATGGAGTGTCGCAGCTCGGATTGTTCTCCAACCATTCGACGAATCGACGCATCGTACTGATTTGCGAACATTGGGCATCTGCATCTTCGTGCTTAATCTGAAATCAAACGCAATCCACTTCTGAATTTTCAACAGACGACCGCGATACCTTGGTGAAAAAGCCGTTAATAATCTGCTGAGTGCACTTGTGAGCCGTTTTGCAGGTTTCTGCTCGGAGACGCACCACTGGATACCGAGCTTGCAGCCGGATATCGAGGTCCGCAAAAAACTTGTCGTCATCCGAAGCACCGAACTGAACGGTGGCTGCCGATAAATTGCCAAATCCTGAACAAACAATGGCATTTGAGTCATATGAGCAACAAATGAACAGACCAACCATTGTGCTCACTGGACGAAGATGCTTCGTGCACGAAAGCGACCAGATCTTTCAAAACTCCGTCGAACACGCGTTCCGTGCACTGCGCAACTTCCTGCTCGATCGTTTTCCAAATGTTCAGAAACAGTTCTCGTCGCCACTGCACATCCGCGGCTTCTTCGTGCACGACCTGCTTCGACTTTCCGCGTGCCGCTGCCGAACCATTTGTTTTGAGTTCCTGAGAAGCGGCCAATCCGAAAGTTTCAGGAAAGCGGGATCGAACTGACAAGCGTCCGTTCCTCCGTTTTTCGCCGAAGCGGAATGAGCACCCGTCGACATTCATCGAAGGACGAGCTTCGTCTTTAAATGATCAAAATAGTCGGATGATACTCTTTCTGACTTTCTGGCTCTTCCAGCATCACAAAAAACGCCAAAGCGATGACCGTACCTCGCCTTACAAAGACTGCCTGAGTTTGGTCGCAATCGCGCTGAGACTCGACCCGATCAATTCAAAGATGCTGGCAAATTGTGTGCGCGTCGATCACGCGCGTCCACCATTGTTCGAAATTCGCGGGCATTTTAGGCTGATCACAAATCATTTCTGGTCAGCCAGGAAATTCGAAGAAGGAATCGACCGAATCGACCGAATCGTCATGTCCGACACGCCGGAGTTGGGCAACAGGACGCTGAGGTCGACGCGCGCCGCGATGCGCGAGACGGCGCTCAACGAGGCGGGCGACAGCGGCGGCTACAGTCTGCGCGAACAGTCCAAGCGTCCGTCGCGTTACCGAGACGCCGACTTCGAAGCGGAGGCCGATTCCGACGAAGAGAAGCGCAAACGGTCGCCCAACAAGACCCCATCGAAGAGGTATTCCCGCGGTCTTTAGCTGCGTGCGCCAGATTTGAGTACCGACCGATCGGTTTGTGATTACCGCGCGGGCCTGGGTGATTCCTAGCCCCTGGTCGGCCGCCAATTTGAATGAAATGCTTGATTGAATCGAGTCGTCGTGTTCTTTTGGAGTAATTGCAACTGAGCGAGCAAGTGGAGATGGCGGACGAGGATATTTACTGGATTGCAGAGGTGGACGCCGGCCTTCGCCGCTCAAGCGACCGTCGGTGGGACAAACGGTGGTGCAGGTCGACGACGACGTCGACAGCAATTCGTCGTCGGTCCAGCGGGGTCGCGGTCGTCCGAAGAAAGAAAACAGTACTGTCGTTGTAAGCAAAGTGCGCAGTGGACATGACGAATAATGCCGACCTAATAATTGCGTTGGTTGCAGGTTTGGTCGGAGAACGACGCCGCGCCGGACGCGCGTCCACGGCGACAAGGCAGAGCCAAGGCCGGCCAGGGCGCCACCGACTTGAGTCAGAGTCTCAAGGAGAACCTCAAGCGCCTCAAGAACGTGCTAAAGTTGCCCAAAGCGCGTCGCTGGGTGTACTGCGAGTTCTTCTACTCGGGCGTCGACCAGCAATTGTTCCTGGGCGACAACGAGTTCTCGCAATGTCTGCGCGAGTCCTTCCCGAACCTCAAGTGTCGCCATCTGTCTCGGGCCGAATGGCGCACTATTCGTCGTCTGATCGGAAAGCCGCGACGCTGTTCGCAGGTTGGTCGTATGGGATTGCGCATTCGACGAGTGACGGCGTGTTTGCAGGCGTTCTTCGACGAGGAGCGCTCGGCTTTGGAAAGCAAGCGCAGCAAGGTGCGGCAGATCTACGAAGGGACGCTGGTGTCGATGACGGCCGACATGGCCGACTTGCCGACACGATTGCCCCGTCCGCTCGTCGTCGGCGCGAAGATCTACGCGCGCGTGCGATCACCCAAAGACGGCATCTACGCCGGCACCATCGACGCCGTCCTCCCCGACTCGTACCGCATCGTCTTCGACAAAGAAGAAATGATTCCTGCAATGATTATCAAGGTACCGTCCGTTTGGCGGCGCCGTTTACGCGCCGTCGTTGCAGGACTCCGAGGTGATGTCCGAGCTGCCCGACGAGCTGGTCGCTCTGGCCTACTTCCTCGAGCAGAACCGAGCGGCCATGCCAAATGCGATGATGAAGTTGGGACCGGCGGCGCAGTTCATTTCTCCCGGGAAGATTTTGGGGACTGGGACGGATGCGCGTTCGCCGCTCCTGAAACACGACCCGATGGTGGGTTCGGCCGGCGCTCATCTGCAGCACAAGCCGGGCTCTGGAATCACACCTAGACGCACCACTGGAGGTACGGTACAACCACTCCCATGTCGCCCAACTCCCTTTTCCAGTACGCGACGAGAAAGTCGGCAACTTCCCGGTTCGAATGTTGGTCATGCTCGTCAAGCTCGCGAAGCTGATCGAGATGAAACGCGGCCTGATCAGACAGCTGGCCGAGTTGAATGCCGAGGCCGAACGGATGAACCTGCTCACCGATCGCTACCCTTATGCGTTCCAAGTACGTGATGGAATAAATTGGTTACCGAAAGCAATGAGCGAAGCCGATGTTTTCAGGAAAAATACGCGCAGGTAGTGGTGGACTTGGAGACTTTAAACAAGCAAATGTCGGCGTACCTGACGGGCATCAACGAGTACAACGCGATGCTGCTGCCGCACCTCAGCGAAGTGACGGTGACTGCGCGTCCGGAGGCGCTGCGGAAACTGTGCCACACGCACGCCGTGCAAATCGTCAAGCACTGCAATAACGGCCTGAACGTGCAGTCGCGGAAGAGTCTAGAGCTGATCACGTCGCTCACTGCGCTGCTGCTGCAAGTGCGCTCCCTCGGGCAGCAGCGCTGCACCGCCTTCGACCTGCACACCTTGAGCGAGTCGCTCAGCGAGATCCGACTCCAGATCGCGCCAAAGAACGCCGCCTCGTTCCAGGACAACGTCGAGATTCACATGAAGCAGATCCACAACATGATGTTGCAGAGCGGCGCCGGCTCCGCTTGACTTCTCCTCGCACCTACCCAATATGTGTTTCGCCGACCGAGTTGAATATATCTTTTGTTCAGTGTTCGCCGCGTTATCATTGCTCGTTTACTATTTCAACATCCGACCACTAACAACTAATCGTCCAGTTGGAAGTGGACTTTCAAGATTTCGTCGCACTTTAGCCATTGGGATTTTCCGTTGTATATGCGCTTTTGTCTGTCAGATGTTGATGTCTTTGGGGGTCAACTAATAACATTTTTGTCGTGCTTGTACTTCTCGCAAATCACCGAACGAATATTTACTCAACACCCTTGGGTAACAAGGCGAATTCAACCCGTGGCAAATGAACAGGACTAATAACGGACGCGTCACAAACGTTATCGGCAACACGTCTGACTGAAAATTGGCGAAGAGATCGCATCACACGGGCCCGCTGTACGGGTCTGTTTTGAATGCGGTGATGATCGCGTCAATGTTGGCGTACAGTCCGGCGCAGATCGCCGCAACTCCAATCGCCACCACGCTGCAATTCAGACCGATTTTCGCTCTTCGGCCCCACGGCGTCATGTTCATCTTCCAGTCGGACCAGAACGTGATCATCTCGAGAATGGGCGGATAGACGAGTGCGCACAGAGTGCCGCTGGTCACGCCTACCAGAGGAATCATGATGTCTAGTTTCGGGATCAGTATCGCCATTAGATCTGCAACATCGGCGTCGGCACGGCTCAACTCGGGATGAATTATGTTGTACTCACACGTGATCATGACCCAGAAAGTGCGAAAGCCCTTGTCGACCATGAACTTGCTGCTGTTTGGGAAGCGCATGGTGAACTTGCGCTTGAATCCGCTGAAGAACATGTCGAAGACGACGTACATGGCGATCGAATGACCCAACATGGACTGGAACATGAGGAACACGTTGACAGTCGTGTAAAGCCTGAAACGGTCGCATAGAGCGCACGGTATATCGGCCGATCTCCTACCCTTCGTTAGGCATGTTGAGCGTGATGGTCTGCTTGATATCGTCTCCAAAGGCGGTGTAGCCGTAGAAGCCCAAGGCGCACATGAACAGCGAGCAGAGCATCATCGTGGTCGGGAGCACTCCGCAATTGTTCAGAAAGTCATCCGGAGTGCGCATTTTGTTCTCGATGGGCAGAATCTGTCAATCACACACACATGTTGTATTAGAGACATTTAAATTAGCACTAACCATGGTCTGTCCTTCAAAAGCGTACATGGCCATTCCGATGAACATGATCGTGTTCCTGAAGCAACCGCGTCAGACCGAGGTCGCAACACGCAAGTAATCGAATTACGTGAAATCCGTGGTGGCGGGCAACTCGGGCCATTTGGTCGGCTGACGCACGGCGTACTGCATGATGACGATGGCGCCGAGCAGGAAGAAGACGGTGGACACCATGGCGAAGAAGGACACTATGCGCATCTCTGTGAACATGTTCGTCGCCAGGATGAACACGATCGCGATAGTCGCGCACACCACCATAGATACCCGGGTACCGGTCCAGTCGAACAAAACCTTCTCCAAATTGTCCGAAATGAATAACACAGACACGCTGCACATCCCCAGCTGATAAAATAGAATCGTCACGTTCACGATATACCTGAAATCAATCTCAATATTTTCAGCATCCACAACAGTCGATTTACATGAAAGCTTTGCTATTCCTGCGAAGGTAAGGAATTTCGCTCGAATCAAACACCTTCTTGGTGAAATGTCCGTAATCAAGCGATGAACGGTTTGTTCTGAAAACGATCGTTGCACAGTCGGGCGATGCGAGCGAGCACGCACAATTTGGCCAAATGTTGCGAAGATCGCGCAAGGATATGATTGCCGTACCAATTAAAGCCGGCAATCACAAAGCTCAGTCCGAAAGACATCTAAAAAAGCAAGTACGTTCTCTGCGTGCACTTTATGCGAATGAGTGTGCACAAACCCAAAGGCCACCCAGTTTCCACGCGTATGGCAGCGAGAAGCAGCCCGCGTTGAACATGCTCTTGGCCAATGTGAGCACAGCTCGATGTGGTCTGCAAGTTGGGGTGAGTAAAAGAAGACGGGAAGAGGAGTACTTACGAGATGACATCGCCGGTGCGCACTTGCTGCGCAGACAGCAGCGGCTTCACGTCTCCATACTCGTTTTCGCGCGCCGGCTGCAGTCCGGTAGCCGCCACCTGATTCGTCGGCACGACGGACACGCCGTCGGCCGTGGGACCGTCCGAAGTCGACGGCGACTCCATTTCCTGGTCGACGGCCGGCGTCGAGCGCACTGGACTAACTGTGCGTCGGGCGAACATACGACCGCCGTCGTTTATCTCAACTAGTGTGACTCAGGCCCGCCACACCACCATATCTTTACAACGCAGCGGGACGCGGCACGTTTTCAACGTCATAAACCATTTCGGTATAAATCGCTCTTAAACGCCGCACCGCGATGAATAATTCAATTGCTAGCGCAATCGGACTGAACAATACCTGTTGTTCTATGCGTCCATAAAGCTCCGGAAACCAAACACGCAACGATATCAGTCTCCCAAGCAAATATACACAAACAGACGTTGCCAGATCGATCGATGCGTACCAAACTAACACGAACAGATTTGTCCATCCATCGATCAATCACAAATGAAACTGTTCGCCTTTATACTAGCAATACAAATCGTACGTATCACGGCTCTATAACGCAACAATCATTCATTGGAATAGCAAGATCATTCACATAATTCACAGCCTCGGCGCCAGTGTATAAACGCGGCAGTTGCGCGCAGTCGACTTCGTTGCAAACTTAATCGCTGAACGTGATCAGATTCACACTTTCGACCACTCGAATTACTTTGCTCTGCAGATGGACATCGTCGGCGTCCAAGCGACTGTTCTCCAGCAGACTGTAGCCGGCCAAAACTAGCGTTTCCGCGTCCGTTTCGTCGGACTTCACCTCGAGCACGAACGTCGCCTATGTGCTATTTGATTACAATATACGTACCAAACGACTCATTACCACGTGTTCGCCCAACTTTTCGCACAGCAAACGATGAGCGTAGCGTCTTGCCGACCGAACCGATCGGTCTCGCCGAGTTCCGGGAATACACCCAGGAACGATTCGTCGCCGGCGTGCAATTCTTCGCATTGTCTGCATATGAATATCTTTTGTCTGCATCTGAATATTTTTTTGGCTCCACACACAACGGCTTTTCGACAGTGCCGCCGAAATGGCTGAGCGTCGTCAACGGTTTTCGGTCGCCGCTCTCGACCACATGATGTATAATGCCGAAGAACATAACTGATGTGTTTTCGTCGTGAATAACTCACAGCGCGATAGAAGTTACGCCGAACGACTGCTCGAATTGGCGACCGCTTCGACTGTTGACTGCGCGTCGGGGCGTCGCTCTTCGAGCTCCCGCTCGAGCACTCGACGAATGTTCCGCAGCGATTGCATCCGTCTGCCCGGCCGCTCCAACCCGTTGACTGGCAGTATCGGCTGCGCATGTTGTCCTCGACCGCTTACGGTAGAACTGGTCGCCGATACTTGGCATTCGGGGTTTTTCTGCTGGAACCAAAATGTAGATGATAGCTTGATTCAGAGCAAATGAAAAAAATCGCTACCTCTTGGGAATCGTCAAGCATTTGGCTTTGACACGACGTCGGCATCGACAATACAGCGGTGTGTTCCTCGGCGGTCATTTGTCTTTTTGCACTTGCCACCGAAACTGCATCAGCGCTCAGTTTCACCTCGTCGCCTTCCACTGTGACTTGCAAGGCCCTGAAACAATGGCCTGCTCACATAACTTTCAGCAATTGATGCAGAGCAGTATACGTTGCATAGTTTCCGATGTGTTGGAAAATGCTGCGACAGATGAAGAATTGAACGAAAGGCATGAGAGTGATGTCCTTTTGCGATGTGATTCGGGTCGGACGAAACGACGGTGTTCTGCGTTTCTTTCAGAAGCCAATCGCGCAGAGGTCGATCACCAAACCGCACGAGTCCATTCCATTGCAGCGACGAAACTTCTAATTCAGAGCTAAAACTGCTGTGAATGAAGCTCTCCAACAATGTCCCATCGCTTACGAGAGAAATTACTATTCTGGTCGAACGAACAAAGATGTGCGATGACCATGGCACAAAAAGTAGCGCAATATTTCAGTCTTTGGCTTTCGGCACTATTGCGACGACTGATATTTAATTGAACCAATTTGCTTCGGTTAAACCGATCGCTGCCGTCGATGTAAACCGTCTCTCGCAGCTCATCGGTGTCGCGCAGACGATAATCCAAGGGTCGTCCAGAACTCTTAACAATGCGTTCCACCGAATGGACGGATCGCACGTCATTGCTCATAACACCTGCCAACAAAACTAACTCGGAAAGCGATAATAAGGCGAGAAAAGCATTGGAATCAATCCGCTTTCGTCACTGAGATGAGGCATGTGTGCACACCCGGATAAATACCCGACAATAGCTTCCATGAGCAGCAATGACGGGGACACACACACAAGGCAAGATTTATTGTTTGGTACGTTCAGGGTCAGTATTCATATGAAAGCACGCCAGTGAATAGTCACAATAAAAAACTTGAGCAAAAATATCATCCAAGCGGACGCACTTTGAGCAAGTAGACGGTAGCAAGAACTGACCCCATCAAACACAGGAACAATAATACTGACGAAACCATAAAACGCTTTTCCGTTAAATGGAATGATTAAATTATCATTTTGGGAGGAAAATTGTTGAAACTCTTTGACTAAAACCTTGGCATTCTATGACCAATTCACAACCAACAACCCTAACGGTGCCGACGAAATGGACTATTTGACCCAGACGAGGCGCCCGGCGATGAATGTCGCCTGCACCTCGAGTGCGTCGTTCAGCAGCACGAAGTCGGCATCCGCGCCAAAGTCCAGCGAACCCTTCAGCTTGTTGATGCCGAGGAACTGCGCCGGGTGCAACGAGGCGCACTCCAACGCATCCACGACGCTGCAGCGCGCCGCCTTCACCAGGCGCTGCACGCACATCGGAATCGACGCCACGCTGAATAACACACGAATAGAAAACATCCGGTCGCAGGAAATACGCACCTGCCGGCAGTGATGTTCGTTTCGGCGATCAAGGCTTTCAGACCTTCCACGTGTATGGTCTGGTCACCCAACTTGTGCACACCGTCGCCCATCCCGAATGCGCCAACGGCGTCGCTGACGATGATCAATCCTGCAAGAACAAAAGTGCCCAAGAAAGTGGAAATGACCGTTACCTTCGGGATGCGTCCGGTGAGCGATTCGCAGCGCAGAGTCGTGCGTATGGATTCCGTCGGAAATAAGGCCATAGAACAGAGTGCGGTCGGACGGAATGTATTTGCTGGTGAGCAGTCCGATCAGGCCCGGGTCTCTGTGATGATACTGAAACAAAGACGTTCATCACTACGCCATCATAATGGTACACACCGATTCCATTGCGTTGAACAGATGGGTGATACAAGACGCGCCCGCGTTCACCGCTTTCTCTCCGTCCAACAGCGTACCGCTCGAATGGCCTACAACACTTGCGGTGCACAGAAAGAGCAAAAGCGCCTACCAATCGACACTTTGACGCCCTTGTCGACCAGCGCCCGAACCGCTTCCATCGCTCCGGGCAGTTCGGGTGCGAGAGTGACGATGGCGACCTTGTCGAGATGCGGTCCGTACGTTTCTTCGATGGCGTTCGCCGACTCGATCAGGCGATTGGAGATCACGTTCTGTACGGGATGAGCTCCGCGCTTCTCCGTCGATATAAACGGCCCTTCCAAGTGCGCGCCTGAACAAACACAGTCAGCACTGAAACAATCAATGCGCTACCGATTATCCCAGCTCCGTTGATACTGCCGTTCGTCTTTTGAAAAACGGAAAGAAGCTGAAAAAGAAATCGTATGCAGGACAACAAAGTGGGAGCGATACTTTATGATAGACTGCGGGCTGTGAACTGATCATCGTTGGACAAAACGATGTCACTCCGAAATGCAAAAGTCCACGAGCCACTTTGCCCACACCTTCTTGCCACTTGGACGAATCGATGGACGAGAAGTCGATACCGAAACCTCCTGAAGAGGTGATCAAATTGACGAATTGACTTCAAAAAATAATGAAAACGAGCGCACCATTTATCTGGACGTCAATGAAGCCGGGGGCCAGAATCAGTCCTTGACAGTCGATATGAACATCGGCGGTACGTCTTTCGTCGAAGAATACGCGTTCTGGATTGACCACCGTCGATCCGCGGACCCAGAAGTCTTCCTTGCGTAACGCATGCGCCCTCAGCAAGCGACAATTGCGAAATTGCACCAGATATGACTCTGGGTGCTCCTTCTCTAAGGACCGGTCCGAATAAGCCAGTGCCATCATCGGTTCAATAAAACTACGTCCGATTCGTTACAATGCACACAAAATATCCAAATAGCCGCTGGACGCCGACCGTGTTTACCAACATACCGTACCTTACTGTATCTGTTTATGACCCTCATAGCCACACGAATCGTTCATGTTCGAATTAATTGCACGCCGACGACGATAAAAACAGTCGTTTTTTTGATCACGTTGTTTCGACTTTGATAGGCCGACATTTAATGAGCAAATTGGCTACGAGAATCAAGAAATGCATGATACTGCAGTCCAGCAAGCACAGAACGCAAGCGGATAGATCACATATCAGGGCAACGGGACCGGGACGATGGGACTGGTGTCGGCGGTTTCAGCAGGGGAGTTGCTCGTTTGAAAACGACCGCGCATCTCTTGTGACCACTGAAACAAAGTTACACGTGTGAGGCTGAGCCGAATGAAAGCCAAGGTGCCAACCTCTTTGATGAGTTGCCTGCGTTTGCTGCGCTGTTCTTCGGAGTTGACGAAAGAGCGCACTTTCATGAGTTTCATGGAACGCCGCAACTGAAAACGCGGTGGCGATGAAACCGACGCACTCGACTGGAATGAGAGCGCACCTCCGCCTGGTCGCGATGGAGACGTCGTTCGATTTGAGACCGACATTCGCACAGGTGCTGTCGTAATTTCGCCGGCATTCTCACTTCGCTTTTCGTCAACTTGGCCACTGGAATGTCAGCGAATAATCTGAAAACAAAACTGCAATCCGTCATTCGTCCCAGCAAACTCGTACTCGTTCTGCAACAAATCGTTGATGCTGGGGAGATTGGTCGCCTCGGGCGCAAAGATCGACTGCAGCAGCACTCCTATAGAGAAGAAATTCGGCGATGACACACAGAGCAGAGCAGTACGTACGAAATGGAATGGGACACTGTTGAAGAGCGCGATCGACGGCTTGGTCGGGAAACCAAGCCCAGCCCGTTACCATCTCATATATCGTCTGTCCGAAACAGAACACTTCCATATCTTCGACCGTCTGAAAAATTGGCAACTGCTGAAAATAACTTCGCGAAATTGCAAACCTTGACGAATTTCGACGACACCATGATTGGTCGAAACATGGACGGCAAACCTAAGATGCCTGAAACGCGATTGCAAACGTCAACACTCGAGATCCGGTCCTACCCTCTTCCACATCCAACAATTGACAACCACTTTCCGTGATAATCAAATTGCCACAATGAAGCTGACCTGAAGGCAAAAGTATGCAATGTATGATCGTCAGTCGGTCCACAGTACCATAAGGTATGCCGACGCTGTTAAGAAACCGGAGCGCCTCCAAAATGTGCCGACCAATGTGCCGAACATCTTCAATTTGCAGAGTGAACACTTCGCAGTTGAAGTTGTACTTCTTCATGTAGGAATCGCAAGGTTTGCTCTGCAACGCCTACTGTAGCAATACTTCGGCGCGCTCAGCGTACTTTGTAGAAATGGTCGCGCAGAGTCCCTTCGGGCAACAATCGGCGCACCGTCAAGGCGCCCAACTCTCCGCACCAACTGAAGAGCGGCTGCTGAATGTAGGGACACTCGAGCTTCGCCAGGAAGTCGAGCAACTCGCGCGTCGTCTCGGGCGTCAGCGACCAGTCGGCACCATAACTCGTCTGCAATGCGCCGCTGCTTCACAGTGGCTGGCGCCAACATCGTCGAAAAACAAACCCACGACAAAATGTCTCTGCGAGTCTTACGGCCCTCGGTCGGTTTGACCAGGTAGAACTGTTTGGTGGCGCGCCATCCGGAATCGAGCCAGTCCTCCTGCACAGACCAGCCCCGCAGATTGCGCAAACTGACCGACATGCACTCAATGCTCTGCGCTGAAATCGATGCGTCGACCGACAATAACAGACTTGTTCGTACAGAGTGCGTCGGAGGGTAGCAATTCGAGGAACTGAGACACGGCTTGACTAGCGTACAGAATCGGGTGTGTGCAGATATTGTCCAGAAATGCCTGCAAAGTCATCCAATTGTCCATGCGTAAATTAACGAAAATTTATCAAATGTGTTAAATGGGTTATGCATTCCCGTGAGGAATAAAATGATTGATTGCCTGCAGTCCTTCAGATCGAACAGCAACAAAGTCCGGGTGGGTGTTGCCAAAGAGTTTCTTGGGCGGCAGATTCAGTTCGAGACCAATCGATTCGAGTTTCAAATTGAGTTTGGCAAAGTCGCGGTAGCGTCGTCGCACCGTCCACAGTTTCTGCCGGTCGTTAGACTCGCAGTAGCCCCGACGCACTTCGATTGTGTAATCCTAAACAATTGCTATTCCCCTTTCGCGCACAATGGAAACCAGATTCAACTACCACATGTCCTCGGATGGGCAGAGTCGTTGTGATGCGACACTGCAACGGATCCGTCGGGTCGACTGACGACCACCGACAACCGCTTCCACCAGGCATCGACATGGCTAAAGACCACGGCGTTCTGTTAATTTTGGTCAAACGTATTTTGAATAAGATATGTAATAAGCATCGTATCTGGACAATTCAACGCACAATTATGAACGACAACATTCGTTTTAAAACCTTTATCTCTGACACCGCACCTCTTTCATCTATAACCACATTGTATATCACAGTCATGCGACAGAAAACGGAAAACAAGTCTTACGACAGAATCCAGTAAAGTGAATATAACGACCAACAAACAGAAACATCATCACAACGTCAAAATGCATCACAACGTCAAAATTTCAAAATGCTTGGTCATCAAATCGAGCAAATTCACACCAGTTTGATCTCACGACCAGCACACTTCTTGCAGCAAGCGATAGTGAGGTTGCGGAAATTGCAGCTGGCCGGATAGCCGATCAACCTGCTGCGCTTCTCCTCGAGTCGTCTGAATTCGTTGCACGGGCTGCCTTTACAGAACGCAGTCACGTCGACCGCCAAAAAACGAGCGGCGTCGGCCTCCGCTTGCGTCAGTCCGCGCTGAGTGCGGTGCGGATTCGCGCCGACCGCTAAGCCCGGCGACAGCTTGGCGTGCACAGAATCGCACAAGCTGTGCACGGTGGTCGCCAAGTCGTACATCGTGTGGTACGTGAGCACCTTGCGGTGGTTCGGCGCGCCGCCGGGGTCCAGAGCCTCGTGCACGGCGGACAGCAGTCGCACCGCCTGGAACAGATGCCGACATTCAAACTCTTTTTCGTCGAGCACGTCGCGCACTGCGCGCTGTCCGTTCTGTAGATGGCGCAACAAGGCGACGCGGGCGGCGATCAACTCGTCCACCATCATGCTGCTGGCCAAGTACTTGGAGCGCCACACGTCGCCGCTGATCGCCAAGTCGTCGGCTTTCTCGTGGTCGACAGTCAACCGATCCGAGAAGTTGGCGATGTGTTTGGCCAGACGGACTTTGTCTTGACTGAGCGAGTCGACGTGAGACTGCAGGTCTTCCCCCATAGTCGCGACGAGTAACCGTTTTAGCTCATCGTTCACGTTTCTCTGCAGCTCCAGCTCGTTCCACAACGTCGCCGTTTCGTTTTTTAGCTGATCAATGACATCAGAACGCAATTCGGCGACATTCTCCGCCTCCGCGTTCGTATTGAGCAGCGGCAGAGCGGTGGCGTCGGCGCCATCCGCCTCGGCCAGAGAAGCGCGGTCGTCCAGGAACACATCCGAATTGCGCGACGACAGCTCCGTTACTCGGCCGGCATCAAATCCCATCGTCTTATTTTTGCTCGGTTTGGAGCGAATGGGTTGATTGAGCTGATACGGCACTATAGCCGGAAGGACCGCAGGCCGTTCACATGGCAGACGAGAATTTCTTGTCGCCGCACCTTTGCACGGCTCCCATGGAACATACTTGGCTGAAGATGGTAGCGCAGCGCCTGTCGTACTTTTGTCTGACATAATGCAATTAGCACCAATAAATCACGAATCTAATAAGACGAAAAGTCCTTAACAGAATCAGAACCTGCACTTGCAGACAGTTGAATGGTTCGTCGGTGGCCCTAGAGTGGCCTAGAGCCCAGCCACACTCACGTGAATGAAATTAGAGCATAACAAGATTGAATACTGAACATTTGGCCAAAATCTATTAGGAGTTCTTGTAAAAACCATTTTAACCCGCACACAAAACATAGTGTTCAGTACAGTAGTTCATGTCATCGGATGGCCGCGACCAATCGTCCATTGCATTCGGTAGCTCAGGTAGTCAGTCCCTGTTGTCGATTGTTGAACATGACCAGAGTTAGAAGCATGATGAATAGACGACTAACGGCGCTGAAACCAATGCGATGCTTCGCGTTTAGTTTCATTACCGGCGATCACACGAGTCCGGCCGAGACTCGGTGACAAACACATGAAAACTGATGCCCATCTGGAACGCCTTTTGCAGCGCTTCCAACACCACTTTGCTGTACGAGTGCGTCAAAATGCGCTGAAACACGGC
>JAQGCX010000017.1:0-51631 GCA_034700205.1 Plectus parietinus
TTGACCATACCCCCAACCAATTTTGGCCGGAGGTATGGAGGTCCTTGGGGGTATAAACCCCCATACCCCCCATACCCCCACCCCCATGTCTGGTCTGCAAGACCCTTGTGACGATTCACAGCAAAGATCACACAACCAGCCAAGTGCTCTGAATCATCGTGCATTACGGTATCAGAAATTTTATTCAAACAAGTGATGCTACGTAACAATGCCGTCCATTATCGACTTAGGCCTATCCGGCAAAATTTTGAACTGGCAGACAAAAAAACTTGTTTTCAAGCCAATAAATCGCACGTCTACTTGATTTCAGTGTTTGTTCGAGTTGTACATTTCGAACTTGTCGTTTAGAATGTTTTCTGGCTGATGGAAATGTTGTGGATAAGCAGGAGGCGGAGTAACAAACGCTGATGGCTCTTGGAATGCTACAAAACATTTTCATTATCAACTACTCATATCGTATGAAACAAGTAAAGAAAAAGAAATGGATAACAAACCGGCGGATGGTCCTCTGACAATGGGGGCGCTGGCTACGATCTGGCCCGAGCGAGGACATTTTCGCTGGCAGCAGCGCACCACTGTGCAGCACATGATCGTCAGGAAGAAGAACACAATCAACACAATCAGCACTGTTCCCCAAGCCGGCATCACTGCAATTTATCCTCATCATCCAGAAGTTTGCATTTCATCATTTGCTTACCGCCATCGCATTGAGAGCGGCGGTGTTTATCATGGTTCGATGAACGAGCATTCGACACTCGGGTTCCCACCGAAGCCGCGACAAAACTAAAATGTTTCGTGCCCGTTGATGGTTCAAGGGTTTCTTGTGTTAAGGACACTGTTGATGGGCCATTTTGAATCGGTTGAACCAGAACGGCAGGACACGAAGAAAACTGTGTGCAGCTAAATGTCACCATCAGTGATTACGGATTCAGAAAATGCAATTTTTTGCGGTAACTTACGATTGGGATTCAATTTCATTGATGTTTATGTGAAGAATATCGCCTTCTGTAAGTGCAAGATCACTGAAAATGAGTGCGAACGCGACACCCGGGCTGCCGCTGATTTCCCACGCAAAGGCCGAGCATCCGCTGGCTGTTACAGCATCGAACGTCTGGGATGAACCATCAGCTGGAAGATTGCTTGAAACCACGCAACCTAAAATTTGCAACGATAGAAACGCGTGTACAATACTCAATCGTGAGATTTTTTACCAAGCGAATTACTGCCAAGCTGTCCAGATGGCACTGCACGAACTGAACTGCCTGTAATTTATTAAACGTAGATTGATCCATTGTCGACTGGAAAAGACCGAACAGACCGATTGAGGATAGGATCAGCAGAACATGCAAAAGCAGCAGCTTGGCCATCGCCATTTTCTCGTTTGTGCAGCCAAAACAGACTGAGAGTTGCGGTTGGATTGGGCACTAGATAAACGGCGGTTTGTTTGTCCACTTGTGATTCATCGAGTAACTAGACATTATGCAGAAGTGACGTGAGTGTTCCTTTAGTCATCGATATCACATTAGCGCAAAAGTTCGATGGACAAACAAGCAGGCGAAAAATGAATGAGATTGACTTAATTTCACAGATCATCAATTGAACACTAACTATGATCGGCCGACGATGACACGAACGACGAATCGCCAACGATTGACACTGTGGTGAGATCGCGCAACATGTCAGATATTTCTGTGTGTTCCAGTGTGCTTGAAATCGGTCGAGGTCTCGTGTCATTTCCATTCAGCATCGAAACGTCCGCTCCGTTTCTAGCGGGTGATTGCAGCTGGTCAGCCGACGTCTGACGCGACGAAATGGCAGTCAGATGTGAGAACTCACTCAGATCGGCCTTTCTGAATTCCGCTGAAACAAAATGCTGACATATTGGTGACCAAACTACAAACAGAGTAAAACGTTACAAACCTTGCATTCTTGAATTGTAGATTTTGCGTCGAACAAAGTACCAAATAGAACAGCATTGCAGCAAAGTAATAACTGTCAAGATAATAATGATGACAAGAGCCCATGCTGGTATCGTGGCTGAAATTCTGGTTCAAGTGCGATCGGTTGACTTCCAATGCTTACCGAACACACCCACCATGAACAAAAGTCTCTGGCTCTGGCTCTGCGATTCCGATCAAAGCCTGCACTTCCAAATTGCGCTTGTTGTCGCCCGGGCGTTGAACATGTCGAATACGAATAAAACTCGTGCTCACTATCACAGAACATCGATCGCGCTCGCAGCTGAAATTTGATCATTGAGTCACCGACGATGGTCGGACATGTCGAGCTGCCCGACCTGCCCAGAATGCTCTCGGTCCCGCCTTCGATGGTCTGTATGGTCACTTGTGATCCATCTGCGTAAAATTTTGTGAAAACGACGAACAGCTTGAGATTGGAACGACCATACACCGTCCATTCGAAAGTCCCATTTTCGCAACTCGACCGTGGACTATCGAACAGAACGCTGTCACCAGTTTGGTGAAAGTGCCTGGTCGCGTTGTGGAGACATGGTAGAGAGACAGTTGATATATTTGTTTCAGCCGAAACACGCGCTACAAAGAAGCCAGCTATTTACTCTCGAGGGACTTACAATGAAATGAAGAAGAATTGTGGCAAAAATTAAACTTACAATGAAGAAGAATTGTGGCAACAACGACTCCGGATACAAACTCATATCCGGACATGTTCACTTTTTGACTGAGCGCACGTCAGTCGGTCTACCTTGTGAAATCATCCATACGTGCACCCACGTTACGCAGAGGCCGACCGTTTACTTTGAGTGGCGAAAGAGACTGATAAAGTGAGCAATAGCAAAACTCCCCAGCAGACTTCATAGCATGGAAGTAGTCTCTGGTGTTGCGTGGGTTACTCGTTTGCGAGCTCCGGCGGTATGCTGTCCTTAACTGATGTTTGCTCCCTTGCGCTGCTCGCGATCAGACTGTTTGAGTGTGACCGGCGCCGTCTGTGTCTATCGTTAGCAGTGTGTGCATAGACCATATGGTTCCTCGTTATCGGTTATGGACTGTTTTCCGGTCGTGGACTAGCGATGCAACACGGTCTTCGGCCTGCTTTCTCATTTACTCAGGGCTAGAGATGCGTCGGTCAAGGTCAGAATCGGTCCCGGTCCAGTAATCGGTCCGGCCAATTTTTATTTAATCGGTTCCGGTCCCAGTCCAGATGGCGTTTGCACCGATTAATTCGGTCCCGGTCCACGGATCGATTATTTAACCAAAAGATCTTCTTCTTCTTGTCCAGAGCTGTTTTTGTTCCACTACGGCACGTGGTCAGCTTTTCGGGTTTTCGCTTCCATTTCTCGCGATCGGCTGTGTCGTGCTCCGACACGCGGCGATCGGTCGACGAAAATGACCTCGGTCCGGTCCCGGTGCACCGACCACATCTATACTCAGGGCACAATACGAAGCCTGCCAGACTCAGAAAGCTCGTCTGGAGTAAGGTGAAAGACATCAGCTGCATCAGCGGTCGGGCGCAGTTACTGTCAATCACACAAACGGACGTATAGTATAAACAGTGTCAATGAGCTACGAGATGCGTGGGCAAATATCACGATTGCTGATCGAGAGTCGATATGGAGACGACATATTTGGCGGGCACCATGGTGAGACCGATGCAGCGCGCCTCGTCGCCGGCCTCCAATCTGCCGTCGGCGTTCAGCCAGAACTCGCGCGTGTTACCGAGAATGATATTCGGTTCGCTGTCCGTGCACAGGAACGTCCCAACCACCGTCCGACCGTCGCTCAACACGATCTTCATCGGCTTGTTCAGCCACATCTTCAACCGAAGTTGTCCCGGCGAGGGCGCACTGTCGCCAGCGTTGTTAGTCATATTCTGCAGACTGTTCTACAGTTATCGAGAAGAGTTCGGCAATGAAATCAGTATTACATTGAACGTAGCGAAGATGCGCGCCATCATAAGCGATTGTGCAGTACACGAAGAACGCTTTATCGAACGCAACTACATCCATAAACTGAACGATAGCGGAGAACAAGTCGCGGAAATGAAAGTGGATTTTACCGTGCCCATCGTTTTGATCAGATAGATACAGGATAAAACACAAGAGACCACCAGTCACTGCTATGCGGAAGATAGGTAAAAGAAACGGACATGTTGCAGGATAGGAGCAGATAGACCCACATGAAATCAGTAGACGCACACACCACTAACATTCGATATTCATCGACAGGCATACGTTAGTGATATTCATCAGACATTGTGTACAAGTATACAAGCTATACCAAAGACCAATTAACAACCATATTAGCTACGAATTTGCGATCGAATCGAGCTTGTCGAGTTGAGCCGACGACAGGTTCGCCATGCACAAGAACTTAGTGGTAGAGTACTTATTGCGCACCGCCTGCAACTAACAAGTGAACTTTTCGAAGAGCAGTTTTTGCACGTACCTGAAGTTTGCTGGTTCCCTTGTGCGCTTTCCAGACCGACTTGGACAGCCGTTGCAGCGTCTCCTTCAGATCATCGCTACTGTACCGAGAGTAATGCACCATCTTGGCATCCTACAATCAAAACATGGACAAATAAACTTTACATAAAATAAACGAAAACGGATAACCACCGCCCCGCTTTAATGATTACAACTGAAAAACATACCCAAGTGCCCCGACCGAGCAGATGCGCGGACAACCAGAGAGCGGCGGCGGCGATCTCTGACGGCAGCACGTGACTCAGCGAGTACTCGACGAGCGCCGCTTCGCTCAGGTACTTGGCGAGCGTGTGCGTCTCCGCCTCTGCCCCGAACGCCTTGCTGAACCGACGGAGAAAGTGGATCGAGTGCGGCCGACCAATGTTGTAGTTAAGTGTGCTCAAGATCTGCAACATACAATTGACTCACAGCCTGTGACTGTGTGCAACGGATGCCTTCATCTCCATGCGCAGAATCTCGCGCTTTGTGTACGTGTTGTCGGTGATGTAGACGAAGTCGGAGATCTCGGGCGCGTACATCTCCTCGTACTTGGATGCGATGAACATGCAAGTCACACCGACCAACTGCAGCTGATCCTTGGCCACTGTCGCCGTCTGAAATCGAGTGGTGAATAAAAGCGTAAAGAGCCGAGTTGTGCAACCTGGAGAAATCGATCGAGCAGCAAAACGGTCATGTGCAACGTCTCGGACAGGAGATGGAAGCGCAAGTGGACCTGCACCAGCCAATCGGTCAGTATCGACCGCATGCGCGCCGTGATCGCGTACGACTTGAGAAAATCTTCGCGGATCGGCTGTCGAGCCTGAAAGCACAGCAGGTCGAGGCGCCGTCATGCCGCAAGGACGCACCTCGAGCCAGAAGAGGTACTTGTAGATGTCGAGCACGTAGTCGGCGGCCTGCAGAGGGTTGTCGCTGTCTTCGGAGTCGATGTCGGGGATCATGGCGGTCGAGTATGACGCCTTGTCGAGGGTCGGCGTCGAGTCAGAAGACACCATAGACTCCTCGTCGGATTTCCGCTTCTCCTCCACATTTTCCTTCACGACCAACTGCAATCAGAGTTAGGATATGCGAACAATCAAGGTATCGAACGCGAACATACCTCCTTTTTGGTGACGATGGATTCGCGAGCGTGCAAAGAGGCCTGCTGCCGGCGCAGCGACGTCAGAGTCGGTCTGACAAGGCGGTCCAAGTCTACTGCAGGCCCGTTTTGGGTCTTGAGGGGCTGCTTTTCGCCAATTGCGAACGACGACGCGCGATTCACGACCACAGTCGGTTTCGCGTCCAACACCGGGACATTCTCTTTGGCAGTCGCTCGCGTCACCGGTTTTCGGAACTGGGCATCGTTCTCTGACAGTTTCAACGATTCAGACTGAAAGGACGCTTTGCTCTCAACCGATTTCGACCTTTTTACACACTACCGTAACACGCAATGCGATGGGCGGCGGGAACGGATTATATTTGATCACTAATTTAAAAAGCTATGTAGTCAGAAAAATCAATGGTGTGCTGAATAATCGGATGGGTGACTGAACTTTGTACACTCTCTATGTTGAAGGAAAACTGCATTAATGTAGCTAAATTGTATTTAAAACTGCTGCATCATCAGTGCTACGGAGCTATTGCGAAAATTTAACAAACGCATATATTGCACGATTACATGAGCAATGAACGGATGACCAGTTCTATAGCTCTAAGTTGTTCAAGTAAAGCACACTACCTTCTTGATGAAGGCGCTGCTACCGGCGTTGGGCTTGGAGACGTCCAAGAACCCCGATTCTTTTCTGTTGACGGCGATTGGCGGTCGATTTTCCTTTCCAAGAAGAGCACCTCGCCTGATTGCCGGCGCCATCGAGACTTCTTTCTTCGGTCCGTTCTCTTGACCGTCGTCGGTCGTCTGCTAAACATGAAAAAAAACGACTGATGAAAATTATGTCCGTATGTAAGCGGGGGTGAGAGCAATGAGCGTGAAACTAAAAAACCCACCGAGGTGTTTCTGTTGCGCAGCGAGAGCATTTCTGCGTCGTGTAAGGTCTTCAAACACGCAAGTTCTTCTTGCAAACTGAGAGTTTAGACGACCGCCAAATAGGACACCACTGAACAGAATGATCAGATCCTGGAAAACAGCGCGATAACATCGTCGACCAAATCGAAAAGGACGCCGAAAGTCGATCGTGTCGAGATGAAAAAACGTTACTGACGTTGAAATGGTTTCTTGGTACACTCTTCTACGCCTCATCACTTTTAATGATTACAGTAACCTACCATCAGCTGATTGGAGAACTGCCCGAACAAACAGAGCCAGCTAACTTCTTTGGAAGAAAAATTGCTGTCTGGCCATTAGCATTCCTTATATGCAAGAAATTTTGGCATGGCGGACACGGACAAGCCGGTGCTGAAACTGGTGTTGGTGGGCGAATATGGTGTGGGCAAGAGTTCGCTGTTCAGGCGCTACGTTCACGACACGTTCGTCGAATCGAGAGATCGGCGGTCGACACTCGGCTTCGACCATTTCGAGAAGACCTTCAATGTCGAAGGAAGAAAGATGATTGTACGTCGTCTCTAATATCTCCTCGTCCTTTCTTTCCAATAAACAGTTTTCAGCTGCAACTGTGGGATACGGGCGGCTTGGAGCGAGTGGCGTCGGTGACTTCGTCGTATTTCAAGCACGCAGACGCGGCGTTGTTGGTGTTTGGCTACGACGCGATGGACTCGTTCAACGCGCTGTCGCACCATCTGCTCGAAGTGGTGGCGAGCGCCGAGAGCGCGCGTTTGTTTCTGTGCGGAAACAAGAGCGACTTGATGGTGCAAGGGATGGGTCCGACTGACGATGACGTGAAGACCTTCTACCGGGAAAACCAAATCGCCGAAGGCGAGAATCTCTTCAAGCAGACCTACACGGTGAGCTGCAAGACGCGGCAAGGTGTCGACGAAATGTTCGCCGACATAGCGGCGCAGTTGGCCCGAGGCATTCGTCCTAGTCGGCCGAATCTCGACCAGATGATCAGACTCAAGTCTGTGGACGGCTCTGTCGCCAAGTCCTGCTGCTCGGAATAATGTTCTTCTCCTATGTAATGACATGCCATATCTTGCATATGAGCAAATCATGCCTCGACTATGCGAAATACTGTTTGCATTTCGTTTTGTCGTTGCCAGTATCCGGTCTAACGAACATTCCACTAGATATAGGTATAGTAAAAATTTATGAAGTAGTATTGACCAACCTGGGTGGTAACTGATTCATAGGTAAAGGCATTTGCATGGATTTGATTTTAATGCGCTAGTTCAATTACGTATGCGAGATGTTCCTGTTTATTCCTATGCGCGGCTCCTTTGGACTGTAATCTGAAACTGCTTTACTTGAGCTCTTGGTGAATTGTCATTTTGCTATATCTTGTTAATAATGATTTCCAATGCAAATGCACAGCTAGTCTTGTTCGAATTTCATATTTCGCGTTGGTTGCTTGTTGTTATCTGATTGGTTTATAAACGAAAGTGTACATACAGTTTGTCATGCACCGATCATTTTATTCGCGCATTCCAATTGCACTTCACCATTTATCAACGTTTGACGAGATCGATGCGAAATGGGAATCAATGGAACATAAAAACTGCACAGCAGAACAAACAATCATTTGAATGCAAGAAAAAGTACGGGCACTCATGGTTTTTCAATGGCATACGGTCCGATAGGAAGCAGTTTGCCTTTATGGCCGCAGTCAATAATCCACTGAGGTTTGACGAAATCCAGTTTGGGGTTGTCTGTCAAGGCCTGATCGAAGTTTTCGTCCCATTCGTTCTTCGTAATCACCATGGTGACCAACTTGGGATCCATGTACTGCTCCAGAACGCCGCCATACGCAGTCACGAATCGAGTCACTTGTTTGCGCTCGTCGCCCGACAACATCTTGCCGAACAGGAAGAAATGGTGGCCTGCGAAAAAGTCTGGCAACAACGGGAGACCGTCGGCATCCACTTTCAATTTCGTCGGACTTTCAGCGCTGACGACTGCCGGTTCAACGCGCTCTGTTTTTCTGCAATTACCACTTTAATGTCGAACAGAAAAACGATACCAACTGGTTCGCTGCTCGTTGTCGACGGCTCTGTCGCTTCGGCGTTTTCTTTCCTGCTCGTATTTGATCGATTTCGTCATCGGTATTGCTCGCTTCGCTGTCGACGTCCGTCGAAGAGCCGTCAGCAACGGGTGAAGCAAAATCTGGATCAGCTTTCTGTTCGGATCGTGGTGTAGCCCGAAAGTTGTTCTGGAAAAGTAATAAAAATGAATAGAAAAAGAACTGATGCCGTACATGGTGAGATGGACTGGGCGACTTTGAGTTGGAATGAATGTGTTTCGGTGAAGCGCCGCCAGAGGCGGACAGATCGGTGGAAGTGCCAGCTTCGGGTGCCGAGGCGGTGCCTTCGTCCGCTTCGATTTCGTCTTCGGATTCTGGTCGTCCCTGGTCGGCTCGATCGAGCGCATATCTGAAAAGCGACGTCATTCGCAACGACAAAGGAAATTTCGATTTCTTACCGGCGCCAGGGAAGTCGACGTCGTCGCGAGTGGCAGTCTTCGATCCATTCCTTCTTCACTATCGTTCCGCGACCGCGCACCTGGTTGAACTTAGGCGTGTTGGCGAAGGCGCAAATGAGATGCGTACAGCCCGGCTGCCAGTCGGGTCGGAACTTGGCGCCCAGCTCTAACGCCTTTTCGCGCAACTCGCCCCGTTTTGGGTTGACGAAGCCACTCAAAGCGAAGATCACGCCCGACAGCAGCTAAAGAAAAAATTTTGAATTCACAAAATCAGGCGGTGCATTCGGTACCTGATCGAAAGGAACGCGTTTCAATTTTTTCACCGCCTTTGGTGCGATTTTCGGTGTGACTGGTGGAGGATTCGCCGCAGATGCCGACGTCGTAGTTTTCAAGGGCAGCTGCTGATTTTTGTCGGCGTTTGATACTGGTGTATTACGAGAGGGCGACTTTTGCCGAGGAATCTTAGCAGTCGACGATGGTGCTACATCAGATGATGCTTTTCGCTTCGGCACAGGCTTAGGCTCCGGAGTTTTTCTTCTTTTCGATGACAATTCCACAAAAGTTGACGGCGTCGATGGTTTGGGCTGTGGTGCGTTGCGAATAGCTGATGCAGAACCGCTGTTGACCTCGGGCGCTTCCTAAATATACAGAAATGCTCAATACATACACATAACAGGCCTTATTAAGCGATTCTTTCAAAATATAATGCTATGCAAAAATGGTTTTAAAAAAGACTTTCTCATGTTTCAAAAGCAAATATAAAGTGTGTCGCAATTACCTTGTTAGCTTGCTTATTCTTAAACATGGAGCCCGCTGACAAGCCTTTTACGTCGTCATTCAATTCATCGCGGAGCAAGAATCGACCGATTGATTGCTGCTTCTGCGGTTGAACGGCGACAATCGCTCCACTGGTGCTACTCGTCGGCTGATCAGAGCTCGACTTGGCTTCGATGACACGAATGAACGCCAAACCATACGCCAGCTTCTTGTTGAAGGGCTGTTGACAAATTACCTATAAAAGGCTCAAAATGTGACTTCTGATCAGAGAAACGCAAAATTGTGGGACTAACTTTGATGCGATCCCAGCATTTTGACACAACGCTTTCGACCATATCTTCACTGGCGAACATCCGAACACGAGCGCCGTTCGTTTCCGCGCGACTTTCGTTCGGATTCATGAATGAAGCGGCGGGAAGCAACACCTGAAAGCAGTGTCCATCATAACATAATGGAGTTGCTGCGACCAAAACAAGCAAATAAGCTAAATTGTAAATTGCTAAATTGTCAGCTAAATTGTCATTAAATACATCAATTGTTTTATTTTAAGTCCTGAAGCAGTTCTCTAAACATCATCACATAGGCCTACAAAAGCAACAGATGACTACTTAGGCGATCACCTACTTGATACTGGTCTTCGTTGTCAGCGGATCTGCCAACGAGCACTTCGATGAAGGCACTAAAGTCGTTGCCAATGTCAAGAGCACGTACGCAACACGATTTTTCCAGCTGCAGAACCACACTATTGGTTGGCTGTCCTGAAACAATCAAAGGACAACGTTTCATACTGATAATGGATCGCATACCAACAAGTCCTTTCCATTTGCGGAACGCCTCCTGGGCGACTAAATTGCTGGCGGGATGTTTTGGATCCTGACTACTGCAAGACACCACGTGCATAAACTTCACGTCTGGCATGGTTGATCGCGTTGGATGTTTCTGGCTTCAAACCACCGAAAATGAACAGTTGGCTAACGATGATCGTTTTGCTTTTGCAGGACAGCAGTGGGGGTGCGGTCGAAAAACGCGCTCAAACAAGTCTATTTGTTTGATAATTACCGTATTTTTCAGGCATTCCGTTCAAGATAAAAGTAATTTAACAGATGTGGAATTTGACCTTTTAAGAGCACACCGTGACTGTACTGAATTCAAAATTCAGAAGTACGCATCACAAATTGCCGTCGTAAAGGATGCAAAGTTTATTTCTCGCTTTCAACAGCAACAAACAGTTGTTTAACGATCTCCTAACGAACGCCTTAGATCATCTTGCGGAGCAACTTGTTGATCTGGTCTTCGCGGTTACCGAAGTCGCCGCCCTCGACGAAGTGGTTGGTCTTCTTCGTCCATCCGCCAGTCGGATTGTTCAGCTTGAACGGCCACAGGAAGTTGGTCGCCTGCTTGAAGTGCTTGCCGACCGTGAACACCTCGTGCACCAAGTCTTCGATGCAAATGATGTCCAATTTACCTGCAATTATATACTTTCAATTCATAGAACAGTCGGTAAAAACACATTTGATAAGTTCTATGTGTGTCAACACCTTATGTAACGTCAATCAAAGCCGCAACGATACGGCGGCAGTCAGTAACCAATACAAGTTACAAGATTTAAATCCTTTTTTGTTGGACGAAATTATGATCCAAAGGAAGCTTTTTTACGGCAGCACAATCCATCCTAACGTTATTTCAAAAATATTGTTAGATCATAATTATCTTGTCTAAACGTTGTCATGCAAGGCTGACTAAAAATTCCGGTCAATTTGCAATGAAGCATATTAATATCTTTCATTAAAAAATACAAGCAATAAGTAATCAGTAATTACAGCTGCGATGACCTACAATTTTGGATGGTCGGCGCGAGGTCGATAATTAAGTTCCTATTTTACAATCAACAAAATTTTACGATACATATGATGCATTATTAACCGTTCTTTTAGTTATCAAGTAAATTGGCATAGTAGGCATGCGAACAAGAAAGAATTCTGACCGAGGTTGGACTCGATGATCTTGTTATCGGTGATGGGGATGCGACGATGGTTGTCCTTGGCGAATCCACGCTTGTAGACGAGGTCGTGGATGGTCTTCATGTTCGGGTAACCCCAGGCGACGTACGGCTCAATGATGCGCAGCATCTGGAGTGTGGCCTTGTTCAACTTGACGAACACTCCGTTGTTGATCTGACGCAGACGGAACAGCTGCATCACCTGCAACGCCACCAACAATTAGAGCACAGCGCGAGACTAAGCGTACCTTGCGAGGTCGAGGGTGAATTTGGTTCACACCTCGGATGCGAATCACGAACGCCAGCTTCGGCTCGTCGGGCACGTAGAAGTTTCCTACCTTGTCCGCATCGCGCTTCAGACTGAAATTCAAACCGTGTAAAGAAAACATCATCGATACATGCAGAAATATTCAAAACAAAGGATGTTCTAAGCAAAGAATATCAGGTACATCGAACTACTGGAAAAGCAACACCACAATTACATACCGGAGCAAGTCTCGCTGATGCTTTCGGTATTCCTTGACGTACTGTTCAGCGCGCTTGAAGATGACGTGCTGCTTCTTCTTGGCGTTCTGTAAGAAACGAAGAGTTAAAATCTACTCATACATAGCTTGCTTTGGCCATCACTATTGCTCTCTACGATTTGGGTCAAAGACAAATAATTACTCATGTTTGACATATCCCTACAGTCAAACGTCAAATAAATGGTCAATTCTCGCAGACCTAAGCAATTCGCGCGAGCAAAAACATAATTTACGCCCCATGTTCACACGTTCACACAATTGGACTTAGCTAGCGAATGCATACAAGTCGTTCAAAAAATGAGAAAAAGATGATACCTGCGCGTTCTTGGACTTAGACTTGATCGCCTTGGCGCGCAGCTCCGCCCGCAGCTTTCGCTTTTTCAGAATCGTCTCTGGAACCGCTGGTAGTTTCTTTCCCCTGGAAAAGTAAAGTGTCAATGATCAAATCACAAACAATACAAGTCGACTTACTCGGCCATGTCTACAGATGTGCCTGATTTTGCTGGTTCTCACCTGGGACCCTTGTCCTGAAAACAAAACCGTGAATAAAAAATCTCTGCAGCGCGTTATTTTATCCCTAAATGTTGGTAATCATAAAAATAATGCTGTGTTTAGGCCCGTGAATTCAGCGTTCCACCACCAGAAATACTGCGAGAGAAACAGAAAACCGTAGACGACTGCGTATAATGACGGTTGAAGGCAACATCGCAGTGGAATTCCTGAATGTGATCCTGAATCGCGTCGCGACCGAATGATCTACACAGCTGCCGATTGCAAAATGGATTGATTTCCCTGTGAGGTCATTGGTCCGATTCAACGCACGTGTACATACGGCACTGACAATGGTGTGTTGAAGTCGGCCGAAGCGAGTGTCGGACTTCCGGGACGCGTTGTCTCCACTGCCACGTTGTCCAGTCCTGCACACACCTAGACATCATTCTCTTACGAATCTTCTCCGCTTGTCAGGATGGGTTCCAGAGATGACGAGTACGACTATTTGTTCAAAGGTACTTTCAATTTTGCGCTATTCAATCGATGCGAACGGAGAAATTGCAGTTGTGTTGATTGGTGATTCGGGTGTTGGCAAGTCCAATTTGTTGTCTCGGTTTACCCGCAATGAATTCAACCTGGAGTCCAAGTCGACTATTGGCGTCGAGTTCGCCACCAGAAGCATTCAGGTATTCTATTTCGATGGGCATCGCTCTTTATCTGGTTCTAACTGCGTCTTTTTCTTCAGGTGGACGGCAAGACGATCAAGGCGCAGATCTGGGTAAGGAGACGCGCGCAATCTTCGTACTTAATCTATTCTACTATGATTGGGGATTGCAGGACACGGCTGGCCAGGAACGCTACCGAGCGATCACTTCTGCCTACTACCGTGGCGCCGTCGGAGCTCTGCTCGTGTACGACATTGCCAAGGTGTGTCATTTACTAGTGCGAGCAGCCTGTAGTATCCGTCTGGGTAATGGGTTCCTGAAGTCTGTTAACGTGCGCTTAGTCTGTGAAGCGTGGCGTGGTCGGCATGAGTGTTCTTTGAGCCGAAACGCCCTGAGCACATTGCGTTGAGCGCTCTGATTCATCACCTTTGTGCTCGCTGTGGTGGTCATTACTTGGAGCCGACACTGAGTCACGATTTACCTTGTGAAATCCTATGATGGTCGCATTCGAACGAGGTCGCCGACGCGTAAAATCGGTTACAATTAGCGTTGATGATTGATATAGTGAGTGAGAAGTGTACTGACGACTGCCGGTCGCCAGTAGTTTTTGGTCGTTTGCGACGCTGATGACGTGGGCGATTGCAGCACGTGACTTACGAGAATGTGGAGCGATGGTTGAAAGAGTTGCGCGACCACGCAGACCAGAACATCGTCATAATGTTGGTGGGCAACAAGAGCGACTTGCGACATTTGCGCGCCGTGCCGACCGACGAGGCCAAGGCCTATGCAGGTAGACTCAATGCCTCATCGCTTTCTCAATACGCTCGGTTCAGAGAAGAACGGTCTTTCTTTCATCGAGACGTCGGCTCTGGATAGCACGAACGTAGAAGCGGCCTTCACGAATATTTTGACGGGTAAGTGGATGCGGCGCGCGCAGTGTCTTTTCGTTGTTGCCCGGCCCGTTATCTCCGCACTGTTCTGTCGTTTGGTTGGTTTTCGTGGTGGTGCACGCACTGCTTGCAGAGATCTACAAGATGGTGTCGGCGAAGCACTTAGCGGATCCGCGGCAGACGTCGCCACCGACGGGCGGCATCACGATTCAGCCGACGCAAAACGACGGGTCGAACGGTGGCCAGAAAAAGGCGTGCTGCGCCAACTTGTGATCGTCGTCGCGTTATTCATTGATTGTCGCTCACATTCGTCTTCGGTCAGATCGTCGGAGGCGATCGCTCATTCTGCATCGATGTGTACACTCGTTCCATTTCTCTCTCTCTCTTTAAGCTAACTGCAATGCTACGAACGATTATCCCATTCGTTGTTTTGCCGCAAAATCGCACTAAACGGTTTCTTTTTGCGCAACTGTACTCATCCATATTGTTGGCCATTTGTCGATTTCTGTAAACATCAAATCATTGTGATAAAATTCAAAGTGCATTGGTTTCTGGGTTGGTCAATGGGTGCTGAAAGTTTTCGTTTACATTCTGCTTGTGTGAAGTGGGGAGGATGTCACTAGTAGTGTGCACGGGCCGAGATTTCGCCGGCCCGGCCCACTAAAAAAAATTTCCGACCCGTGCCCGGTCCGCTAAAAAGTTTCCGCCCCGGCCCGCTAAAAAAAATTTCCGACCTGGGCCCGGTCCGCCGCAGAAAATTGTTAACCCGGCCCGCTAAAAAGTTTCCGACCCGGCCCCGGCCCGCTAAAAAAAAGTTTCCGATCCGGGCCCGGTCCGGTCCGTGTACACCACTGGATGTTGCACCATCTGCGCAGACTTGCTTGCAAGCGTTCGCGTACTTCTTGACTGGTTCCCTTCTTTCACGCCCTTTTTCCCGTTTGTATCCATTGCGCGCCCCAACACGACGGTGCTGCAGGCAATGTGCGGCGCTTTTGCAGAAATCTACCGTTCCGTCGGGCAACGGCAGATATCGAATATGGACGACAGCGGAAATGTGCCGTCGACCATTTCATTGCCGTCCACTCAGCACAACTACGAGCCGTCGCGCTCCCGTTGCTGCTCCTCCTAAGCGCACTTCACTGCTCCCGTCTTTGCCCGTGATGTTTGTCGCGTCCCCATTAACCTGGTATTGCGTCCAGAAAGTCGCCAACTTGTTCGGTTTCGGTTGTGTGGCTGACTGCGAGTTGACAAACCGCATTGGATGAACATGTGCTGTGTTGTCAACGACCACGACTCACCAACGTGTGTTACAGATGGACCTTGTATGACGGTTTGCGCGCTAATGATTCCAACAGTTGCACGATTTCTCTCTCGATCATTTGCTGTTCTGCGATGGCGGTCTCTGCTGTGTTGGCGCCATGTACCGTTTCATTGCGAATCATTGCCGTTCGCATGTTCGTTTGCTCCTGGTTACGGTACATTCGTCTCTTCACATTTGCTGCATTCTGAACACTTGTTTGATGCGATGAAGTTGTGCATGAGATCCAATGTGCTTGGCATCAATGTCTGTCGCGTCCATCTTGTTCGCCGCTTCAATGCGCACTTGTTCCCCAGTATTTATTTGTCTTTGCAAATCCGCCTTTGTGACCATGCGACAATGATCGTTACGGGGCTTTTGATGTTATTTATCAATGCACTTGCGTTATCCGTTCGAATTGCGCTGTTAAGGTGATGATGGGAAGGGTACGGCATATAAACTTTTAAACAACCAAATGTTTCAATTTGACAGTTTCTAACAAGCTTTTCTGGCTTGATCAACTCAAAACGTAAATGTTTCTTTCGCTGCCGTATGTGGAATCAATTTACATGTGTGTTTTTGCCGTCCAATGGTTAAACTCAGTGCACAACGGTTCAAACATCACCGCAGACACGCGCCAATGTTTCAATTTTTGAGATATACTTTTATCTAACCAAATTACATCAAATAAGAATGTAAACTGTAGCAGTGGCGATAAGATTTGTCATCGCCGTATGAGGCGCGTCTTCTTACGAGCCGCATGTCATTTACCGTGCATTGCGCAGGTCTTCGTTCGCCATGGCAGTCAAGCAATGTAAGCAACGTTTCTGCAAGATTTAGCGTACAGATAGATGTTGCAGATGAGGGGAATTTTTTTCTGAGCGCGCGGTTTGGGTTGGCTGTGATAGTCTTCTTTGGCTTCGCCAATTTGTACGCATTGCGCGTCAACCTGAGCGTTGCCGTCGTGTGCATGGTCAATCACACATGGGCACAGGAGCAAGAGCATTCGAGCAACACCAATAATTTCTCCTTGGACGCTTCGTGTGGTCAAAAACAAAACACAACAAAACCAGTTCGTTACACACTCAATCTAACTTTGTATGAAGTTTGATTACCACGACAGGAAGACGGTACTTTCCAATGGACAAAAAGAACACAAGGATTGATTCTGGGAGCGTTTTTTTATGGTTACGCTGTGCTGCAACTTCCTGGAGGTGAATTGTGACGCTCATTTGCGTCAATGCAAATATACAGCCGTTCGAACGATAGGATTGTAGGACTACTGGCTGAACGATTCGGCGGGAAAGAAGTGTTTCTTGTGAACATGACAATTGTGGCTGTGTGCACACTACTCTGCCCTATCGCTGCCAACACGCACGTCGCCCTCTTGATTGCCTTACGCGTCATCACCGGCCTTGGAGAGGTTGTGATCTTCATAATTACCTACTTCGTTTTTTTTATGCATTCTTGGTGAGACCGGCTTAACTATAGGACTGATGACGTCATGCTCACAGTTATGCCGGTCTCACCAAGAATGCATAACAAAAACTAAGAGCCTAATTGCGCTGCGATCCTAGCATGTTTTGGTTCAGGCGGCGTCGTTCCCGTCCATGCATTCGGTTTGGGCCAGATGGGCGCCGCCGTTGGAGCGGTCGAAACTTGTCAGCTTTTCGTATGCTGGTTGTCAATTCGGACCTGTTCTGGCTCTTCCAATTTCCGGCTTCCTTTGTTCATGGCTTGGATGGCAGTCTATTTTCTACTTTTTTGGTTCAACAAGCTTCTTGACAGTGTTTGAAAATAAATTATGTTTTCCTGATCTTAGGTTGCGTGGGACTGATGTGGTGTGCGTTGTTTTGGCTGCTAGCTGCCAGCTCACCGCTGGAGCACAAATGGATCTCGGCGAGTGAGCGTGATTACATCGTCGGGGCGCTATCTGGTCAGTTAGAGACAACTATCGCTGAAAGAAAAGTCCGCAGTTTGTTTTTCTATTACGAATGCAATTATGTAACATTTAAGAACAGAAAAATACCTTGGATGAAAATTTTCACTTCTGTGCCTTTTTGGGCTCTGATTGTGCAGCATGTGTGCGCGAACTTCGGCAATTATCTTATTCTAACAGATTTACCAACTTTTCTGAGCGAGGTGCTCAACTTTGGCATCCAAGCGGTACGATATCTCTTCAGCAAAATGGGTGATAATTGTAATTTGTTACACAGAACGGATTGCTTTCGGCAGTGACGTTTTTATCTGTTTGGATAGTCAATAATATTGCTGGATTTTCGGCCGATTTCCTTCGAAGCCGAAAATTGCTTAATACTACTCATACGCGGAAACTATCCATGATGCTAGGTGTGACTTGTAAATAATGAAAACGAAAAATAGCACGAAAACTTTAAGCGATGTTTGGACAGGCTTCATGTCTAGTCGGTGCAGGTTACTGTACGTGCGAGCAAAAGTACCTAGCCGTGGCGCTGATTACGATAGCGCAAGGAATGAGTGGATTCCAAGTGGCAGGATTCATAGTCAACCATATGGATATAGCACCCCGATTTGCTGGAACATTATTCGGTCAGACGATTGTTACAATATGCCATTTTCGACTGCTATTGTGGATCGAAGACATTGACGAGCACTGCATATTTGTGCGCATTTTAGGCGTGACGAACACGTTAGCGACAATTCCTGGAATGGTAGCGCCATTTGCGGCCGCAGCGATGACCCCAAATGTGAGATTGGGTCAATAAAATAATGACTTTTTATATTGCATTATTCAGAACACGCGGTCTGAGTGGTTGGGAGTGTTTTGGGTGTCAGCAGGCATTTTATGCTTTGGTGCTGTCTTCTTTGCGATATTTGGTTCAGGCGAACTGCAGGAATGGGCTGCGGTTGAAGAAAACGACCCAAAACAAGATAAGTCCGAAAATTCTTTACATACGCAAATTACGAAGTGTTAGCAGCATAACTTATGAATGGTACTGCCTGCTAATGTACGCCAACCTCTAAATCTCCGGTTGAATATGAAATAAATTTTAATGCTTTCTACAATATGCAAACAAACGGTCAGCTATGGAAGGTTCAAGGAAGGTAGCGATCATTCTTGGGTACCGCACGGAAACGGAAGCCTCTTTTTGTGACATGGATGCAATCTTTCAGCAGCGTACCTCGCCTCCCTCGAGGCAAAGTTATCAATGAGAAATCGACGCGCTGAGCCCGTTCTTTGTTTGAAATTTTCTTCGTTGATGCAGAAACTTGTACTATGGATGCAATCTTTCAGCAGCGTACCTCCCCTCCCTCGAGGCAAAGTTATCAATGAGAAATCGACGCGCTGAGCCCGTTCTTTGTTTGAAATTGTCTTCGTTGATGCTAAAAGCTTGTACTATTAGTAGCACTAGAAATTTTGCTAATCATTCGTGTGAGACGGCGCAACGCAGTAAGCCGGCTGGTCAGATAGCAGAGTCAATACTGAATGGAATTGAGACCGGAATCATAGGTTCAGACGACAAGTGTATTGACATGGCAGCTAGGGCGATCGGCCTACCGTCCACCGACTGCTGCACGTGCCAGAACCAACAATTCGCTCAGAAGACACCCCGCTCCATCTGACGCTTTTGAGAAGACGACACTCACCTCGACACCCTGCTGCTTGGCCATTGTGTCCGTTCCGCTCCTCGACATGGGTTAGTCACTCTCTACTTCATTCAGAAGATTGTTGCCAACAATTTTCAGTCGATAAAACGCCATCGCTATGCTGCAGCACACGCTTCGGTCTTGCACTCATCGGTTTCCTCGGATTCGCCAACTTATACGCCTTGCGAGTCAACATGAGCGTCGCCATGGTGTGTATGGTCAATCATTCCGCCGTTGACCTGCTCAAGATCGAAATCGAAAGCGCTCACGGAATTGCCAAGATCGAAGGGGGCGATGATGGCAATGAGACCATTGCGACACTAGATGTACCAGAAAATAACACGCGAAACGTGGTAGTTTCAGGAAAATGTTTAGGATATGATATTAATATTTGCAATGAACAGATAGACGGAGAGTTTGCATGGACGAAAACCGAACAAGGCTATGTGCTGATGTCGTTTTTCATGGGCTACATGATCACACAGATCCCTGGAGGCGTACTTGCGGAGCGATTCGGCGGGAAGAACGTGTTTCTGTGGCCGATGTTGGGCGCGGCTCTATGCACAATGCTGTGTCCTCTAGCAGCACGGTTCCATATCGGCGCTTTGATCGCATTGAGAATCCTAATCGGTATGGGACAGGTGAGCGAGCGATAGCCACTTCCGCAGAACACACTGATGGCTCATGGTGCCTTCTCAGGGTGTCGTATACCCGTCCATGCACGCCATTTGGTCTCAGTGGGCACCTCCGCTCGAGCGCACCAAGTTGACCGGCTTCACCTACGCCGGCGCGCAGATCGGAACGGTGATCACGATGCCGCTCGCCGCCTTCCTCTGCGATCAAATCGGCTGGGAAGCCATCTTCTACGTCTTAGGCAAGCATTCCTAATCACTGCTGCAATCTTCACACGCATGTTCTTTCTCAAGGTTCCTTTGGCGTTCTCTGGTGCGTCTTGTGGTTCTTCATCGCCAGCAATACGCCCAATGAGAGCAAACGAATCAGTGAGACCGAAAGAGATTACATCAACTCTTGCCTCGTCGGACAAGTGGAGCAGCTCAACGATAAAGCAAAGGTGACACTTTAGTCAGAATTTTTCGAACCGTTAACCAGAAATCCATCGAACATCCCTCAATTGAATTTCGCGCGCTGTCAAAATCCAGAATTTATTCAATTGAGTATCATTACTTCGTATGATTTAAATCCAAATCTAGTAAACGTCCCACAACGACATTTAGTGTATCTAAAATTCTGGGTTACGGCGTTGCTTTCTACAGTACACTCTTTACCGTCCAAGAAATTGTGAGTATATTTACTTTTCAAATACCGTAATTTTGCCATCATTTCAGAAAACAGAAGGAAAACCATGGCTTCGGATTGCATCTTCCGGACCTGTGTGGGCAATAGTTATTTGCCACGCATGTGCAAACTTTGGGACGTATCTCGTTTTGACTAATTTGCCAACGTTCATGTCAGAGGTGCTTCATTTCGACATCAAGTCCGTAAGCATACTTTCCACCAGTGTTACAATAGTACAGTCGAACCCGGATAAGTGCACAAAATGCGTATCAATTGTTAGAGCACACGCTACCACAAAAGAGGCTACGCAGTTCTGCGTAGTCAGTTTTCATGTTGGTGTGTGCTCAAACAATTGAAACGCATTTTGTGCACTTATCCGGGTTCGACTATACTAAAATTAGAAAATTTTTAGTAAAATATGCTAGGCCTCATGATTATCTTATGACGTCATAGCATGGCAACGAGAGGGGGCTACCTAGGCAACTCACTCGTTACCATGGAAGTTCCCTCGTTGTCATGGTAGTCTCCCCGTTGCCATGCTATGACGTCATAAGATAATCATGAGGCAAATCCTATTTCGCTAAAAATTTTCTAATTTTCTAATTAGTACTGTTGCAACACTGCTTCCCACTTCGACCGTGTTCGTATTTCAATTTAGAACGGTTTTTTTTCTGCCTTCCCCTTCCTCGCATTTTGGCTGGGCATCAATGTTGCTGGCGTAAGCGCTGATTTTCTGATCACAAAACGGATTCTGAACACCACGCACGTTCGCAAACTACTAATGATCATTGGTAAGTAAATGCGGTTGATAGATGCATATGAGATGTCGATTTATCGCTGTTTTCTTCATAGCTTTGACCGGTCAAGCAAGTTGTCTTGTGGGCGCCGGTTTCTGTGGACAAGGCCAACAGTTTCTGGCCGTCGGGTTGATCACGGCGGCACAGGGGATCAGCGGACTACAGTATGGCGGCTACATCGTCAACATGGTGGACATTGCGCCCCGCTATGCCGGGACGCTCTTCGGCATCAGCAACTGCGTCGCCACCATCCCGGGCATTGTCGCTCCGTACGTTGCCGCCACCCTCACCCAAGACGTGTGTCGTAATTTCGACTTTTCAAAAAAAAACTCCATCGGTTATAGAAAACAATTGAGCAGTGGAGACTTGTCTTCATGATTGCGGCTGCAGTGCTCCTATTCGGGCTTGTATTTTACCTGATATTTGGGTCCGGTCAACTGCAACAATGGGCAGCTGTGCCGACGGAAGCCGTGTATCACGCAGTACGCATTCATGATACCGACATAGATGACGACGACAGCGGCATTTGACATCCTCCTGCGGTACATCCGGCTATATGTAGAAAATGATTTTGCTAGCGTGCTTAGAATACAAGCTATTCAAATGCTTATTTCAACTGTTCCATATGCTGCAGTTGTCAACAATTATCAGAGAACAGATACACTCAGCTTATGTATTAGATATGATGAGAAAGAATGGAAAGGTAATTCGCGGATAACTCAAAGGTCGTCTGTGTCTGCATGCGCGTTTTCAGAAGAAATAGTATACAACGTTTAAGCCAGGCGTGTAGCCAGAAACCGAAGGACGCAGGGACGGGAGGGGGAAATGTTTCAGAAAAGTTTCGCCACTACGTGGCCCCTGCTACCTAGGCGCCTGGTTTAAGCTCTGATGAATTCTGATGAAATCGAGCTCAGTGAACAGGTGACGTGCATGCTGCTCATGACCGTATATGTTCAAATAAGCCCCGCGGAGCTTATTTCTTTTCATTTTTTTGGGGAATGATGGATGACTCATGGTTCTATATTTTGTGTGCGTTTTCTAATAAGTCCGCGGGGCTTATTGTAATGCGGGGCTTATTAGAGCGCGGAGCTTATTTGAACGTATACGGTATGGGATGCGTGCGATTTGGTCAGTAGACGACGGTCGGGCGGGTGCGATTCTTACGTTAGATGCTCTAGAACAAGTAATGTAAGAAGGACTGCAAGCACACTATGTTCGGCGGCAAGATTGAGCTGGAGAAAGCCTTGCTGCTCGCCGTCCAAGCCAACAAGGATCCGATCGGCAAGAAGCGCAGGTGCTCGAACACCTCTCATCGCTATTGCTTTTCATCATTGGATCGATCAGTTTTGTTAAGTGTCTGCACCTGTTCAAGTATGATTGTCCGTGTTGGTGTTTTTGACATACCTGTGTTTTTTTCGCAATGATCTGTCAGGTAGACCACTTCGTATGAACAGCTCATACGAAATCTGCGAAATGGAGTGGCAGATCAATAATAGAGTTTCTATGGTTTCTCGTCCTGAAACGAATTTCGAGTCTACAGTACTGAAAACAATGCACGCGTTTGTAGAAATCGGTCCGGTAAACATGCTGTCCGCCTTTCGAAACCGAGAATTATATCATTCTTTTTTGCAAAATGACTGAAGCACATTCTTACCATATTGAAGACGAAGGTGCCGAGTACTTGGTTGACGAAGTGGAGCGCTGTCCAAAATGTCAACGAGAACGAAGACCGGACGAAAGACCGTCGATGTGGGAGTCGCATAAGGCGAAATGTTCGGAAGATGCGCGGACTTGTGGTTGCTGCGGCAAGGTTTTCGGCACGATCACTGCCGCTCGGCGCCATGAAGCGGCGTGTGAACCAACGAAAGAGTGCGTTCTTCCTGCTGTGTAATTGTTAGTTCGTCATGAGTGTTTAGAAAAGATGCAGTGACTGTTTCTCGACGCCAAGAAATGATACAGATGCAATTGGATCAAGGACCTCCAAAAAAGCGACATGCATCGCGACTGGTGCTGGATGCCGACGAACATGTGGACCACATGGAGGAGACGTACGAAGACGAACAAGTTGTCGATGATGTTGACCAGGCGGTTGTCGTCGATGCGGCGGAACAAGCTGAGCAAGTGGACGTTCCGGCGGCGGACGACTCTCCGGTCAAGCGCGGCCGTGGACGACCGCGACGAACGGGCAAGGTGACGGCGAAGAACGATCTGCAGTGCGCAGCTTGCGGAAAACTGTTCGCGACGACAGCGAACGCGCGGAAGCACGAAATGCAGAGCGTATGCAGCAAGCCGGCCAGTCGCGATCCCCATCGCATCTTTGTTCCTGGCCCCGCCGTCCGCGAAATTCGCCACCGCAATGGCCGAGGAACGCCGTTCCATCGACGTGCGCTCGAACCGGAAGTTGTCAGTCACGACGAGCTCGAAACTCGGCGAAAGGTGGGTGCTGCCGTATATTTTCGGCGCGTCTCATCAATTTGTTCTTCCAGCTGCTGGGACAGACGAAACCTGTGACCAATCAGACGAAATTCAATCTGCGTCGAAAACGCGACACTATCTTCCAGTTCGTCAGTTGGCAGTTCGACACGGAGAACGAAGGGGACACGATGGAAGAAATGTGGCGTCTGTTGCTCTCTCGGAACCCGATCAAAGTGATGGAACTAGCGGAAAGAGTTTGTCGGCACTCGTGTTGTGTGGACTATGCTCCCTGTTCAGGACTTGCACATGGCAATTTCGGACGAAGGACGCGCGATGGTGGTGGAAGGGATCGTGGGCGACGTCCACCAGCAACAGCACATCATCCACGTGCAGACGATCGATCAGGACGGCGATCCCCACGAGGAATACGAATGAGCATCGCTAATTATGTCGCAATACCTTGTTTGTTCGCTCCTGTATAATTGATGTGCTAATTGTCTTTTGGTCGTTGATGGCGCGTGCAATTCGCTCCAATGTACAGCTCGTCGCATTCAATTCGTTTTTTTGAGAAGGCGACGGATGGAGAGGCATGCGCAGGGTGCTATGGCGGGCGGCAATTTGGCGAACGAGGCCGGAATGGGACATGGCGCCTGTTGCGACGGTGGGCGGATTGAGTTTGCGCAACGGAGGAGCGAAGCCGTCGTCGGATCGATCGGCAACGCATTGGATTGCTCGGTCCGAAGACGCGCAGACGGTCGCCGTCCCGCGGGCGCCGGTCGTCGGTGGCGAACGACGGTCGGTCGGCGTCTTAGTCGCGGCGCTTCCCCGTCGGTCGACGGATCGATCGATTGGCCGTGTCGGCTAATGGAATGTCCACAAAGAAAGACTCGCAGCACTGGCGTTCGCGGCGGATTCCTTGTCGGAGACGCAGTCGATACGGCTAGCCACTCATCTGCCACCTCCGCGTCCTAATCCGCGGCGAGTCAACGGTCGGTCGGCGCGTCGATCGTAGTGTGCTCCACCGCCCGTCGACCCGGTCCTTGCCGTGCGCAGCTGGTGGCGCGTCTCAGACCACGCGCCGTGGCTCTGCGCCCGGGCGGCGGCGGAAGAGCCGCTCTCAGCTGGCCATCATTGAGCTCGGCGGCACGGTGGAGTCGAGGCAGCGCCAGCAGCTGATCGCGTACGCGTGGGCCAAGCCCGTGACTCGCGCTCGTGGCGCCTGTCGGACCTACTGCCTGCCCAACGTTCTCCTCCTGCTGCTCATCGTGCTCTTCGCCGTCGTCACCGTCCAGATCGCTCTGTTCCACTACTATGGCACGGCCTCGGTGTCGGACCACGCCATGGCCGCCCATCCCTACATGCTGCACGGTCCCGGCATGCTGTCTCGTGTGTACATGACGCCGGCGCCGCGCGTCAACCTCCAGCAGCTGCTCAGTCGCAACGTGCCGTCTATGCTGAGCAACTACCGGCGATTGCTTGTGGAAATCAACGCGTTGCAAGTGAACGAATTGCTCGAACGGGAAAACTGGCTTCTTTCCGACGACAATCGCACACGCAATGTCACCCGATCGGTACCGTTGCCGCCCTGCCCCGACACTCCTCAGCACTTGCGTGAGTGTGGCATTGATGTGATGTGATGGAGCCGTTGCTTTGCTGCAGACGGGCGCATTTTCGCCGACATTAACCATACGCACGAGGAGAACTACACGGAAGAGGCGGTGCTGGCCGAAAACCCAGAGCTGCAGCCCGGCGGGCAATGGAAGCCTGCGGCTTGTCATGCACGGCATCAGGTCGCCATCATCATCCCGTTCCGGTGCGTTGATTAAATTGCGTCCAATGTTTGCACAAGCGAGTCCTTCCGCCCTGTTTCAGCGATCGAGCGCCACATCTGATGGTTCTAATGGCTCATCTTCACCCGGTGCTCCAGCGTCAGCAAATCAATTACCGAATATTTGTCGTCGAGCAGGTTGATTACAGTGCAAACGATTCCTTAACTCTCATTAGAAAGGGTGTTGCAGTATGGCAACAAGACGTTTAACAAGGCGCGCATAATGAACATCGCCTTTGTGACAGCGCTGCGGAAGAACTCGTACTTTGATTGCTTCATCTTTCACGACGTCGACTTGATCCCGGAGGACGACCGCAACATGTACAGCTGTCCGTCCGAGCCGAGGCACATGAGTCCCGCGATCGACGAGATGGGCTATCAGTACGCTCAATACTCATCTTTCTCTCTCACTCACGCCTCTCATTCAGAATTCCATACGAGGAACTGGTCGGCGGCGTTTTCGCCATTCGCACTGATCATTTCTTCAAAGTCAACGGCTACTCCAATTTGTATTGGGGTTGGGGAGCCGAGGACGATGATATGGCATACAGGTTGTACGCTCAGCGATCGACAAACTAATTCTGGCTTCTCCCGTTGTAGATTGCAGCACGTTGGCCTTCGCATTATACGCCCTCCTTCGGAAATTGCTCGTTACAAGATGATCCGTCATCGTAAGAGAACCGCTGTCGATGGCCGTATACGGTATGTCTTTTGAGAAATTTAATTTTTCTTCTGCTGATATGCTCATTCGTCGATTTTTTTGTCAGCTATCGATTGTTGTGGACCGGCGTTCGTCGGTACAAAATCGACGGCATCAACAGTTTGCCTTCGTTGACCTACAAAATCATGAGCGTGACTAACAAAGTGCTGTTCACTCATATTCTGGTGGACGTTGGTCCGCCACCGCCCGGATTTTGATTGCTCTGTCCTGTGCCGACAATTGGACTGGTCTGTCGGTTGAGGCAGTGCAGCGAGTCTGCCAAATGAACGAAAACGTCAAACACTTTTCACGACAGCCATGATAAAAAGATCTCAAATACTGTGATTGTTATCGCTTCCTCTTATTCGGTCGCTCGCGCCATTACGGCCTGAAGCCTTTGGAAATTGTGTAATACAAGTGCAGATAAAGGGTCTTTTTGGTTAGAAGGTAGAACTTTTTCCTGTTGTAATCGATTGGTTTCTTGTAGATGAAACGGGTGAAATGAATTCTGTTTGATTAAAAATGAATAAAATATGAAGCGCTCACATCTCCACCACCGCGTATCCTTCCTTAATTTCTTTCCGCTCGATAAAGGAAAAGCAGCGGCAGCTGACCTTATCTTTCTTCTCTTTGTAATGATTGAATTCGAAGAAGATGAAAAACTCTGAAAACTTGACAGTGTTTTGATAAGAACTGTGACAAAATGCCTTTGGGCAGTTTCTCGAAGGAAATTGGAATGTGGACGTTGACGTCGTGAATGATGTAGTTGTCTTGAATGTGGTAAGATGACGGAGTGTTTTGCTCAGGACACAAGTCTTCTCCATCGCCGGCTTCAAATCAAAGCATGCACATGTGCAAACAAAACATGTTCATGGAGCTCACTTTTAACTTTGACAGTGATGAAAGGATCGATGTAGGTTCCGGCGTCTTTGAGGCCAATTTTTTCGATTTTGATTGTCAACATGGATTGACCTGGCTTGCTCAATATGCGAAGAAGCAGCAACTCTACGGGGCGAAACGATTTTAAGCAATTTGTTGTTGCCAACCAACAACACATACTGTCACCGCATTGCTGCGCTACGGACGAGTGTCGTCGATTGAGTCGCTTCTCATATTTGACGATCATTTCTTTAAGCGCTAGAATTTGCCAAAATAACAAATTATTTCGAGATAATCGAAATGTCTGAGGTGACTAACTATCGGCGTTTGCTTTGATGATATCAAGAGATATCTGCGTTTTGGCATCGAGCATTTGCGTCTAAACAATGGACAGCATTGGGTTGAGGGTATACCGGTATGTGGCTCGCCTCGAGCACGGACGCTCTTCGCTTAATCTGCGCAAAGACACGCTCCAATTTTTTCTCATCTTCGCCGTCGGTGCAGAAACTGGCTGAACCGTCGTGATACGAACTGACAACCCTGTAACAAGCAACACACGATTGGTCCATTCGCGATGCGCACACGATCGTACTTGCGGTACTGCGCGGCGGCCTCCAGTCGCTGTCCCCAACTATCGTTCTTGATGGCGTTCTCTAGCGCGTGGACGAGTTGGTTGGCAGAGTTGGTCACGCCCGTCATCGTGGCGCTTACTAGACCACCAGTGAGCTCGTTGGGGTCGACTCTCGGCATGATCGCTAGGATACGCAGGGTGATGTAGTGATGTCCACCTACGGCTAGTGACTACCACGATCGATGTGTGCTGCGAATGGTACACTCGTACTGTGGCTGCCAAGCGCAGTCAGTCAGTCCGAAATCCGTTGTCTCTATAGCGACAGGTCATGCGCGAAAACGCCGGTGATGAATGGTGTAGCATGGTAAACATGTAGTGGGTATAATTATCCTATCCACAAGTGGGTATACCCACCACATATGGGTATGGGTATAGGTATGGGTAGCCAGGTATTTGAGTGGCAAAATGACACATTTGTTTGCAAAGATTAGAAGCAAGTGTTACTAATGTGTAGAGGATAGGCGGCGTCGGCATGGTGCGTGGGATTGGGAAGACCGCAATGCGGACGTCCGAGCGCGGAAGGAGGCGAACGATTTGTATGGGATTGCGTCGTTTGGCGGCGTTCGACCGGACCTGCCCTCGACGAAGGCCGGTCAGCCACCGTCGCGCCGAAGGAATTGTTTGCATGCGTCGTATGCGCGTAATAAGACTGCGACGGGCGTGCCCAACATCGTCGGACCGCCGCCGGAGCCGTCGGCCGGTTCTGTTCGCGCCAAGATGTGCTCGCCGCCTTGTGCAACGCCCTCCTCGCCGCCTCGTTATGCTCGTCCCTAGTCGCGTCGAATGGCCGGCGTGGAATCGTCGTTTCATTACCTGTCCTGTTGTTCGTTGCGCCGTCAAGCGCCACTGCACAGACGCGCGCATAGACCGTCATTATACGACGACCGGTCGGTATTCAACAGTACTCAGTTCTGTGCCCATTTCAGAACACGGCGAAAATGAAGTGGCTCCTCGTTGTTATTCTTGCTATCATTGGCGTGTGCGTCGCGCAAGAAAAGACATGCGAACAGAACCAAGTGCTCAATGGTCAGCAGTGCGTCTGCGCCGCCGGGTAAGCTCGTCTTTCCTCGCCACTCTACTATTTTACTTTTTAGCTATTTCGAGAACTCGAACGAGTCTCAGTGCGAGGATGAATGCGAGGAAGTTTATTACACGCTGTTCACTTATGGAACGTGCGCGGCGGATCTCTTCGGCCGTAAGAAGGACGGCGAGCAGCAGCCCGTGTGCAACAGACGATGTGGCGTCCGTTTCCGACTCTGGACCACCGTATTCATCTTCGCCGTCTTCGCTGCCGCCGTAGCCACGCTGTTCTTCACTCTCCCCATGTGCATCGCTACTTGTGGCGCCTGTCTCCAAGCAAAGAAGGTACGTCCCTATCTCCTCCTTCTCATATTCTCAGCACTCATGCGCTTCTATACAGGCAAACAAGAACACCAAGAAGACAACGCTCGGCCTCGGTGGCGGACCGCACTTCGGCGACGGCCACGGCGGCCACGGCGGTCACGGAGGCGGCATGGAGATCGCCAAACAGCACCAATCGCCCCAGATGCAGACCATGGCCTACAACCCGTACGCGTACTGGCCATACTACGGTCGCGGAATGTAATGAATGTCCAGATAGTCACTGGTGGCCCAACTAGTACTCGCATATGGACTGTCAGTAGCGGTGTTGTAGTCGATGTTAGTGCTTGACTGGCAAGTGTATCTAATGTCTAACGCCTTGGTGTTCCGTCCCGTGTGGCGTGCTGCGTGCGCACTGGTTCGTTTCTCAATTGAGCAGTGCGTGCGCCAGCCAGTCTCGGTTCTATTGATGCATCCTTCCTTGGTCTGTTCAAACGTGTCTTCCAACAAAGCTGCCATTTTTTGTTTTTCACATCGAACGCTCCAACGAAATAAAACTATTATTAAGTAATCACAGTGGTTGGGCGCCAAGTCTTCATCACATAACAACAACAACAACAGCATAACGGCACCACACAGCGGCGATTGGTCATTCAATGTCACCGAATTTTTCGACAAAGTAGTATCAATCGATCGAAAACACAACAATATCTGTTTTCGCACGAAAATACTATGTAATAATCTAAATATATACATTAAATTTGCAATGCAAAACTAAATGAATGAATGTCAAAAGTACAGCGGACGGGACGGGACGGGCAGCAGTGCGCACACCTGGAAAACATGTCAAATTTTGGAAGAACCGGTCTCCTCTTCGACGGCCGATTTGTCGGTCGGTATCATCGCAGATTCCAGCGCAGTCGCGACCGTCGATGCCTGCATATACGATCCGAGTACAATTCATTGTTAAAATATGCCGTCGAAATAGTACAGCCGTCTGATCGGTTTACTGAACATTGAATCACATTTTCGCGCATTAATTGTTATTTAGATTGATTTTGCACAAAAAGATGAAAAATGTGTGAAGCTGAAAGTAGGAATGAAAGGGAGAAAGTCGAACCGTTCTGAAGAAGCGGCCAGGACGGAAGATAATGGTGCGAAAGAAGAAGTACATCTGGTCAGCGGGGTAAATGACGTGCATATGCAAGTGGTTGACGCTGAGTAGCGGCGGCCAATGGAAGCCGATCCGCAGTCTGCCTTCTATAATGTCGGCTTCTCCGGTCGACTTGAGCCGATTCGTCAGAAACGCTCGGCCCAATGTTTCCATTCGGCGCACTCCAAATGGCATAAACACAATGAGCAAACAAGATCGTAAAAACACACGAACCGAGGCCAGCATCCTTGCTGGTCAGGTCAGTCGGCCGCCCTAAGTGCGACTTCGTAATGACCAGGTAGTGATGCGGAGCATGTGGGTGAATATCTTCGATTACGAACAGCTCATCAGTCTGAACCCAGCACGCTCAATTCAGCACAAGCGGAAAACAACGGCGAAAGCAACCTCCTGCAGCCGAAGATCTTTCTTGAACTGAGAAACATCGCAGAACACACAATTCTCCAGGAACGGACCAGTCAGTGCACTCGAAGACATCTCTTGGAAGTACGAAACAGCCGAACGCCAAACAAATTAGCTCTGCATTTGCAGCACTGACATTGAATGAAATGACGAAGATGAACGAGGCGCCTCAAAAAAGTGCACTCATGCATGTAACTACTGTTGCTGCCTATCGCTTCAAGACCATATTCATTTTATTAAATAATCTGCTAATCAACGAGAGTAACCCTCAAACAAACAGGCGCGTTAGAAGCATATGTGAGATTACTGATCATGAACATCGAGATGAAATGCATTGGAATTCAGTGATGTATTACCTTAGACCTTGAACATTTGCAAGTTTGCGATCAAGTGGTGGGGTACAATCGAAACCAGTTGAGCGATCTTTTCATCGGCAAAAGGGTGCAAATGTCGTCGAACGGTGTTCCGACACAAAGATTGAAGGCGGGGCGGGCGTTTCTTCGATTTCTGCTCCTGCAGCCATCGCATAACTTCCTGGTCGACACCTGAACTGAACTTTTTTGAAATTGACGTCTCGACTAACCATATTGGACTAACCATATTGCAATATTGCCGTCTGATCTCCGAGATTGCCGATCCAAATCTCTTTTTCGACGTTACAACCGCACGCTAACATCAGTCGAAGGAGCCGCAGTCGTGTGCCCACTTCACCAAAGCAGATAGAAGCGTAGTACAAAGCCGAGAATCCCTCGCTATCTTTGGCCGCCGGATTGGCAAAGTTTTTCACAAGAAGTTCTGCACCTTTCAGCCACTGCGAACTGAAAGAACAAAAAGGGATTGTCAAAGCTAAGGATACCAACTCCGAACCGGATCGCAATGTGCAGCGGAGTGAGCAAATTATTGGATGTGACGTCTAGGTTAACGCCGTGTTTGATCAGCAATCGCAAGGCAGCCTCGTTCCGGGTCGACGTGCTCACATGAAGCGCAGTCCAGCCGACCACTAAACAGCCAGTTTCGTGTGCATGTCCCCCCGCAAGTCCCACAAACATTTGCAGCGAACGTAAGGATCAGCTCGATGTGCCAACAATTTTTCGATGAATGGAAGACGTGCAGTATCGGAATGACATGCGAAGGCTAGAGCCGTCCATCCGTTTGCGTCCACTACGTTGACGGAGCAGCCCAACTCCAACAGCACGGTGAACACGTCAAACAGCTTGTCACGAACCGCCATTTGCAGCGCCGTGTACCCATTGTGCTTGAAGACATAGTCGACATTCACCTTTCCGGTCACAAGCAAAGTTCTGAAACAATTACATTCGTGTTGATGCGCTGGTTTGTAGATCATAAGTAGTTGGACATTGAGGTTTCGACAAGATAAGTGACACGAAACCAATAAACAATAGGTCCGTACCTGACCAGTGCAGCTTGATCTTCCTTCACAGCCGTATAAAACTGAACAATAGCATCACTTTTAGTTTCATGCGACACTCGCGCGCTTTCGGTTCTGTTCATCATGTCCACTCAATTTGTGCCCACTACAGTGCCGATCAACGGTGAGGTCACAAAAAATTTTGCCGTGTTACGACGAGGTAGGGCCAATGGTCTAATGCGATCGAATCAGGTGCGGTCTTGAAACGAAAGTAATCATGCTCTGCGATCCATGGAAATCCGATCATCGAATGGTTCGGCTACCGTATAACATTGCTTCCGCAATGATTCCCTCTGCTGCTTTGCGTTTTATCGTCAGTTCGCAAATCACACAAACACAAAGGAATCTGAATAAATTATCGCTGATGACTATTTTAACCCATCAGCTTTGGATTGGAAAAAGTAAACGTCGCCAGTGATTGAATTAGTTAGCTGACACTGATTTCGGTTTGAGATAGCTATAGACTTTGAATTCATCTCGAGAATTGCTGTTCAGCTATTCAGCGATGTGTAATATTTGCATTTTTATTTCAGCATAAGCGACCGTCTTCATCATTGTGAATCTGTAGTGCAAGCGAAGTTTTCGTCGGCACTGTGAAGCAGCTCTGAGCGACGTTTAATTTATTTGGTGGTGCGGGTGGTACAACAAGACTCCGAAGTAAGTGCTATTGATTGCTTATTGTGATATTAGTCAGTGAAATTCAATGGATCAACAATACGTTGTTGCTGAAAATTTTTATGCTTGCACGATTTTGTTTTATAGTCTCTTTGTGCTGCACTGTTCTTTTGTGCGTGCTGTTTGAATGGCATTTACACACGAATAGCTTATAGAGCACTGCGAATTTTTTATGACACAGCTTATGAATTTTCGATTGCGATGCAGTGGGTTTTTGTGCGCGGGCGAACGGGCGGCGTAGGATGGGACGTGAGTACTATGCGGCGGCGCGGGTCTTACGAGCGCAAAGGAAAGGGACAGTGGCGTGTGCTGGAGAGATGAGTCAGACGGCTCGAGAAGCAACAATTGCGTGTGCGGGTGGCCACCACTCATATTCCATGCATGTAGACAATACTCGTTAAGCGGTTTGCGCACCAGTCGGCTCATTAGTCGCGTCATTGGTTGATTTCATTTACACACATGTGTATTTGTTTTGACCAGGCGGCGCTGATTGGTGCGCATATTTCATACGTCCGGACGTATCGATCAGTGCAAATCGAATGGGCAGAAACTGGCGCTGATTGCCCTCTCTGCTGGGCGCGTTCCTGGCGCTGCTGCTATCCATGTCAGACGGGTCGTGGGCTGTGGTCCGAGCGGCGGTCGCAGCTTGGTCGCGACGCGGGTTAAGTAAACAGAACGGCCGTCGCTTCCGTCCGCTGCTTTGGTCACTCTTGTCAGCGGCGTTGTTCCCTGTCCCGCGGCGGTTGCGTTGGTCCCGTCCGTCGGCAGGCGTCGACGACGAGAGCTGCGCGGGGTCGGATGTGCGCGGCGCAGTTGTTGCGCTTCGGTAAAAATAGCGCGGCCGGGAGTTTTCATCGGCGGCGCTGGCGAAGCGAGCATATGGCGGCGGATCGCCGCCCACCCCGGTCATTGCGATGCGGCGGTGGTGGGCGCGCGGCGGCCATTGTTTAGTCAGCGGTGCCGTGTGGTCACTAAGTCCTTCCTCGTTGTTGGACGCACTTGTGTCCATCTCTCCTCGATCGGCGCCGACGATCCGTCATTGGGCGTGCGTAGATCGTACTGGACGGTCCCGTGAGTGTCGGCCGCCAATATGGCGGCCGCTCGGGGCGCATCAATCCCCGCGCATCTCGGCGGGGCGTTCGATCAGGGTCGGCGGCCGATAAGGCGAACGGGAGATGGGTGGCGGCGCCCTGGAGACCCCGAAGCGACGCAGCACAATCAAGCGGCGTCTTGGCCGCCGATTGATTGCGCGTCAGATGGCGAGCGCAATTGGCCGCATCCGCCCGCAACTGTCTGATTGCGCCGCGCCCCGCCCGGTCGGTCGCAAAAGTCGCCCCTCCCTCCCGCTGCCACCATGCGCCCCGTTCGTTTCCTGCGACCACGTCCGTTACTCTGGCGCGTCGGCCGTCTTCTCGCCAAGAAGGTCGGTCTTTGCGCACATTTTGTCGCCACCCGACACATCTCATGTCTGAATCGGAGGTCGCACGCGTTTGATGACTGATGCGTAGGACAAGTAGTCTTCTCCGTCTGCGGTCTGTATTGGGGTGAATTTTAATCCATGATCGAGTGGCCGAGTAGCGCAATCTGCGGCGCCCACCCAGCGGCCTTGCCACGAAGGTCATTGCGGCGGCCCCTTTGCTCTTCCGCGTGGGTCGCGCGCTTCTTCAGCACTGGGCGTACTCAGCGATGGGCCGTTGCAGACGACTGACGACAGAGGCGAGCCACCATGGGGGTGCTATCGCTCAAGGTGCGCATCGCCGAGCGTGGGGTGGTCAAGACGATGCAGTTCGACCCCACCACGCTCGTCTACGACGCGTGCAAGATCATCCGCGAGAAGATGCCCGAGGCCACCACCGGCGGCCAACGTAAGCCTCTCCTCTCTCTCAGCGCCCCACAACCAGCACACGTTTCAGCCAAAGACTACGGTTTGTTCCTCGCAGATGACGATCCAAAGAAAGGCGTCTGGATGGAGAGCGGCCGCACACTGGAGTACTATCTAGTCAGAAGCGGGGTGACTGGGCTTTGCTCATCTCGAGTTGCGACTGAGTGCTCATCGATTTCTTGCTGCAGGATTTACTCGAATACAAGAAGAAACTGCGCACGCTCAGAGTACGTATGCTGGATGGGACGGTGAAAATGCTGATGGTGGACGACAGTCAGCCGGTCGGCCAAATGATGGTCGTGATTTGCACGAAAATCGGTTTGTCGGCGCATCGCGCGTATTGACTGTGACACGGGCGATCTGTAGGCATTACCAATTACGAAGAATACTCTATGGTGCGCGAGTTGTCGATTAAAGAAACCGATCCTTACCGGTCGACGGGGACGCTGCCGAAGAAGGAGGAGAAGAGCGGATTCGGCACGCTGACGCTGGGTCGGTCGAAGGAGAAGAAGATGGAACAGCTGCGAGCCAAGTTGCACACAGACGAAGAGCGTAGGTCCATTTTGCGATAATGGGTCGGGCTGGGCGTTTGGGCGTTTGATCGAGTGCGGTCGATGAGCGTCTCGAGGGGCCCATGCATCAACGCCCGCACACTGTCTCTCTTCCAGTAAATTGGGTCGACCACTCGAAAACGCTGCGGGAGCAGGGCATCGAGGACACCGAGACGTTGCTCCTCCGCCGCAAGTACTTCTTCTCCGACACCAATGTCGACGCGCGCGATCCCGTCCAGCTCAATCTGCTCTACGTCCAGTGCCGCGACGGCGTCATCAACGGTCTGCACCCCGTCAGCAAGGAGGAGGCCATCCATCTCGCCGGTCTCCAGTGTCAGATTCAATTCGGTGACTTCATCGAAACGCGACACAAGAACGGCGGCTTCCTTGAGTCAGCTCTTTGCACCAATTTTCCCATCCCATTCATCGATCAATGCATTCATTTTAGTTTGCGCGAATTCCTTCCCAAAGAATACGTGAAAACTAGAGATACGGAGAAAAAAATTCTGCAGGTCGGTGTCATTTTTAGTATGTTGCATTTCATTATAATACCGGTTTGGTTCAGGTGTACCGTCAACTGACCGGTCTCTCTGAGTTGGATGCTAAAGTCAAATATGTGCACCGATGTCGTTCACTCAAGACGTACGGTGTAACTTTCTTCTTGGTGAAGGAGAAGGTGAAGGGGAAGAACAAGTTGGTGCCGCGCCTACTGGGCATCAACAAGGAATGTGTCATGCGCGTCGACGAGAAGACCAAGGACGTTCTCAGGGAATGGCCGCTCGAACAAGTTCGTCGTTGGGCCGCCAGTCCCAACACTTTCACTCTGGTAATTTTTGACCATCGTCAATATTGAGCAATGGTACTGATCAAGTTGTGTGCTCTTAGGACTTTGGCGACTACCAGGAAGGCTACTACTCGGTGCAGACGGCCGATGGCGAAAAGATTGCTCAGTTGATCGCCGGCTACATCGACATCATTCTCAAGAAGGTGATTTGTCGACATCGATGATCGGGAGTTGAACGCGATTTTTTCAGAAGAAAGTGCGCGATCACTTGGGCATTGAAGGCGACGAAGGGTCGACGATGTTGGAGGACACGGTGTCGCCGGCGAAGGCGACGCTCATGTCTCACGGACAGATCAGCCAGGGCTACGCGCTCGAAGGCAACGTCGCGCTTCCTGGCGTTCTCCGATCTGGCGGTGCGTTCCTTTCTCCTTTCCCTCCATTCGAGTCAACGTAATCTTCCGAGTAATTGCCGTCGGCGCCCATGTATCGCCCGATTTGGCGATCCGAATTCCATAGATTGGCGAGTGGGGCAATTACGTTGTGTCGATTTGTTTGCGGTGTCCGTCTGTCACCGGTTCTGCTGATTTTCTCGCCACGCGCGCACACATTGTACGCTTTCACATGTTTATCGCGAACGTCGAAATTCGTTGACCATTATGAGTTGGTTCAGAAGATTATTCTGCGTTTGTAAACACCGAAGGGTAGCGGATATGGTAGAAACTTGTAAGACTGACGATTTTCGGACATTTTAGGGTTAGTGAATGAATTTTGATAGATTTAGGCGACCACCAGTACAGCAATGGGTCTCTGCAACGGGCGCAGTACGGCGCGGTCAGCGGACAAGTGACCAGCGGATATCCACCCCCGGTAGGTTTTGCTCTTTGCATGGTGTGTTGTGCAGATCTAATCGATATTTTTTGCTCGATGATGACATTGGCCATGCACGCTCCTCACGTTTCTTCCTTCCTCATTTCAGTCTGATAAGGTGTGTTCAGTTTCAGTTCACTATGTTCGTTTTATATATATTTATTTTATTTTATTTTGACTGTGCATGCTGGCTGCTCGTTGGTTAATCGACAACAATAAAGTGTTGTTGATTGCAGGGCCAGAAACCTCGCATCATCGACACGATGACTCGATCGCAACGCGCACTTGTCGGCACTATCGAAGCATCCATCAAAGCCGTCGAGGAAGCCGAGGAGGTAATTTCATTCATCTAGTGCCTTGCTCATAGTCGCTTTTAAACATACAATGACATCATTGGTGTTTTTCAGGATTTTAACCCCCCCCCCCAATCCCGTCCAAAGTGGGCGCAGTTTTGTTAACCCCCCCCCTCTCCCGCTGAAGACGGGAAAAAATTACGGTATTTTGACGCGTAAATTCAATTAGTACTGAAATTTGAATCTCCGCCGAAATTTTTGGGGTACATACGGTATGTTACCCCCTGACTTTTTCGATATTTCCCATGTTAACCCCCCTCCCCCAAATTTTTGATCCGAAACTACCTATGAATGACATACGACTTGTATGTATGAATTTCAGGAAATGGAACGTCCTATCGAGTTGCCACATCTGGGCGATGACCCGGCTTCTCGCAAGTGGCGTCAAATGACGCTGGAAGTGCAGAAGGAGTCGGTGGAAGACCAACTAGCAGCCATGGGTGCCGCCACGGCCGAGGTGAGATTTGCGACTGTCGGCACGCGATGGCCAGATAAACGTTGGGATTGCAGGTGGTGCAATTGACGGCCGTGGCCGACGAAATCGACCACACGCGCGTCGGAGCGGCCATCTCGACGATCAGCTCCAACCTGCCCGAGATGACCAAGGGCGTGAAGACCATCGCCGCCCTGATGCCCGAGGAGGACCGAGGCGATCATTTGCTGGAAGCGACGCGAAAATTGTGCGGCGCGTTCTCAGACTTCCTCAACGCCGTCAACCCTGCGCACGATGAGGTCCGTGGGCTGTTTTTTTTCATTTTCTCAATGGTTTCCATTCTCACTGTGCTATTCTATAGTCTACGAACGCCTTGTCAACATGCCAAGAGGTAATTGTAGGTGTTGTACCTAACGCCCGCTTACGTCGTACAATTATTATTTCTTCCCTCATACCAAGGCTTTTGTCATACGAACAAGTGTTGCCCCTCATTTTTGTCAATCCTGCCAAATATTTTCTGTGTCGTGTTTCGCATCAGTCGCTTATGTTTTCAGAAGCGAACAACGGTGTTGGCAGCCGCCGGACGTGTCGGCGACTTCTCGCAAGCGATGATCCAGACGATTGAAGAGCCCAGCGAAGAGATCAAGGAATTCCAGGATCATCTGGTACAGTTGGCGAAATCGGTCGCCACATCGACTGCTCAGCTGGTGCTACGGTACGGCCGCCATCTTTCACTCATCTTCCTTTAATCGATGCGTTTTAGCGCGAAAACGGTTTCGGCCGAATGCGACGATCCTGCGCAACAGGACCGAGTGATCCATTCGGCGACGCAGTGCGCGTTTGCGACCAGCCAACTCGTCGCGTGTGCCAGAGTGGTCGCTCCGACCATCGACAGTCCTGCGTGTCAAGACCAGCTGACTGGCGCCGCCAAACAAGTCGCTAAGGCCGTCGAACAGCTGATGCGCGATGCAGAGGTCGGTTCTTTTCACTCATCTCTATATGTCCCTTTTCCGCCGAACTCAGTTGCGTTTTTGTGGCGAATTTAGCTGTGTACGAGCACCAGTGTATATTACCACCATTGCGGTGAAAGAGTTTTACTAGTGCAACGAGCTCTTGCACTGCATTACCTTAATCGACTGCTCACTGAGTTTTCACAACCTGACAGTAATACTGATGACACATTTGACATTGGAGTGTCATCAACAATCATCAGCGATAGACTCCAGAGCAATTTGAAGCCAACTAGCGGTAGACTCCAGAGCATTTTAAAGCGCCGTTCATCTCTGTTGGGGGCGGAGGGCAACGGTAGCAAGTCTGTGAGTTTCGATGAAGATGACTTGAAGAAACGAAATATCGATCATTGCGCAAAGCTCGGCAAAAGCAATAAATTCGTCAGAACAGCTCGTCAGATATCAAATGCCCTTCGACTTTTTCTGCAACCGACAACGTCGAATTCACCTATGTCCCATCGACTTCCTTGCTGCGTTCCTGTCAGTGCAATGAGCACTGAATTGGGAGAGCAAGAAATAACACGAGATGCATTCGAAATCGAATTACTGTCAATCCAAACCAAATTGCTGCAAGATGAGAGTGATAATCGCGAAAGCGCAATAGCCGAAGTACCTATTGATGCAGCGAATAGAGCTAGCAGCTGTGGCGACAGTTCATTGATCGAACACTGCCAAATACCACTGAGCACTGCCATAGAAGAAGAAATGACGGAGAAAGCAACCCCCATAACAGCACCATGGTCCGAAAGAACCTCAGAGATTCCATTGCCTTCTCTGACCGCTACGGAAGGAGATTTGGTTACTTTGCGTGCTCAAGCGTTTGTTGATTCAAGGTCGATTGCGACAACCGTAAAGTCTCCATCAGTTGGTCTGGATGAGGATGATGCATTGGGCAGCCCCGCCGATTGCTTTGTCGAATTAGCGCCCGACTTGTTCCAAACAGAAGTCGAAGGTACAATGGCATTAGCGTGTCCTGTCAATGTTGTCGGGACAGACGCTGCGATGGAAACAGCCCAAACAGTGCACACCAGTCAGCTTTCGTTGTTCATTATTAGTCGGCGACCATCTCTTAATGTGCTCGTGGAAATCTTTGAGACGTCACCACCCACCAGGAAAAAATACGCAAACTCACTCGATGAAATCGTGCCGAGTGCACTTAACGAGGAAGAAAAAAGCGTTGAAAGTGAACGGAATGTACCCGAGCCGAAAGTAACCATTGAAGAACCTGGTGGGAATATGAATAGAAAGTCTTCTGCTACGTTGGACCGCAGTTGGGCCAGTGGTGTGAAGACGGGGCGTAGTCGGAGGGACTGGACGAGCGCCAACGCCGGCATTGAATCGACGCATTCAGCGTGCTCGTTGGCGTCGACCATGTCAAACTGGTCAGAGTTTGTCCGCCTTTCGAGTGCGACCGCTCGACCGCCCGCCCCACTCTGGCTCGCCGGCTCACTTCCCCCGTGTCCAAAGAGCGAGCCGGACCTAAGCCGCTGGGCACGTCGCCTCGAACTCCCACCACTGCTTCCACCGATGCCCTACGGTCATGGATGCTGCCGGCGTGAGCTGTCTCCTTCACACTATCCACCACCTACACCCATCACTACGCGAGTTGTCAGCACTAGCTCCGAACGGGTCGTCGTTCAGCGCAGCCGTCGAGTCGAATGTCATCTCTTACTCAAAGTAATCGCATCGCTTACAAGCGTCTATTTCAAGCGCTGTTCAACTGCCGAGTTCTGACTGTTGCGCTCACTGTGTCTTCTTTCTCCCTCCCTTTTCGCCTTTGATCGGTGCTCATTTAATCGATGATTGAATCGCCGTATTGCAGGGTGCGTGCAAGAAAGAAACGCAGAAACGGTCACTGGGCGACATCCACGAAGCGGCTCGACAAGTGACTCGCGCCTTGGACGAGTTGTGCGGCCACATCAAGACCAGTCCCAAGCAAGTGCGCGTGACGCAGCAGGATCAACAGCTGGAGACGATCATCACCTCTTCCGACCGGCTCATCAGCTACCAGGGCTCGTCGAGCGAAATGGTCCGACAAGCGCAAGTGCTGGCTCAGGTATGCGTTCACCGGTTTCCAATTACCGCCGCCGCTCGTTAACACCCGATTTGTTCAGGCGACCACCCATTTGGTCAGCCATATCAAGGGAGAGGCCGACTCGCAGCCAGACAATCGCGATCGTCTGCTGGGAGCCGCCCGGTCGGTCGCGCAGGCGACTACCAAGATGATCGAAGCCGCCAAAGACTGCCAGGGTCGACCGCAAGCCGCCGAGCCTCAGATGGCGCTGCGAACGGCCGCCGAAGATCTGCAGAAGGCCACCACCGACGCGTCCGTCGATCAGATCGAACGGCGCGCCATCCAGCGACTCGAACAGGCCGCGCGCGTGACCGCCTCGAACGCGACGCAGACGATCGCCGCAGCGAATGCCGCGCGCGAGTACACCACCACCAGCCGAACGCACCAGGAAGAACTCTTCTACCAGTGCACCGAGACCGCCGAGTACGTCCCCCGGCTCATCTCGTCCATCAAGCAGAGTCAGGGTGCGCAACAGCAGGGTGAAAGAGTCATGGCCCAGTCGGAGCTCATTCGCCAATGTGGAGAAGTACTCACTCCCTGCACTCGGCTCGTCGACGTCGCGCGCAACACCGTGCCCGTCGTCCAGGACCAGAGCAGCGCCATGCATCTCACCACCACCAGTCAGCATCTGAGCGAGAGTTTGGCCGAGTTGCGTACGGCGCTCACCCGTGCGCAGGAGGTGTCGGTCACCATGCACCTGGACTACGCCGTTGAGGTATCTACTGGTCATATCCGCTGATGCTGGCGTTTATTACTTTTTATTCGTTGAAGGTGGTGCGCGGACTGGATGACGAATTGGATCAGTTCGGCCGTGCCGCTCGCCAGAACCAACTCTACCCGGTTCCCGGCGAGACGGCCGAAGGAGCCAGCACGCAGCTCAACTCGTCCACTCGAGTGATCGGGTCGGCTTTGGCGCAGATGTTGTCGGCGACTTCGCGACGAGACGAACAATTTGTGGGCGTGTCGGCGCGCGATGCCGCCGAAGGTCTTCGACAGCTGACTGGCGGAGTGCATGGAATCTGCGCCACGCGCCGCGATGCCCCGTCTGACAAGTGAGACATTGTTCAGGCGTTGATTCCGTGCTTCATCGTTTGTCTTTTCAGACTCATCCATTCTTCACGATCGGTGATGCAGAGCTCGCTGCAGCTGTTCGAGCAGGTCAAAATTTGCCTGGAGAAACCGGGCGACCCGAGCAGTCAAGAGCGTCTAGCGACCGTTGCCAAAGGAGTGAGCACCAGTCTGAAGGAATGCCTCAGTTGTCTGCCCGGACAGCAGGATTTTGACGCCGCTGTACAGACCATCGAGACGATGAGTCGAACGGTGTCCATCACTAATGTTAGTGCCACTATTTTTGTATCGATTTCAGTGCAAATATAAATAGAGATTTGCAGATTCCGCCGAGCGCTCGCAGTTACAAAGAGGTGCAAGAAGATCTGGTGAAGTGCGCGAGTCGGCTGACGGAAGCGGCGAGTCGTCTGGTCTCCGACGCGCACAAAGAACCGCCGGTGCTGAGAGAGTCGGTCAACCACTTTGTGACGACCTACAAATCGTTCTTCTCGATAACACTGGAGATGACTTACCACCAGCAGGTGCGCTTGTTTCTGTTGGTGCGCATGACCGTGTGCTGCTCTTGCAGGACCGAGCGATTCGCCAACAGATGGTCGACAGTATGCAGACCATTTCATCCGAGTCGGTTCGACTGCTGTCTTCCGTACGCACTTCCCACACCGACCCGAACAATTCGTCGGCGCGACAGCAACTATCGGTGAACGCCCGTGCGCTCGCCGAGGCCATCAACCGTCTCATCGACATGTGCACCAGCGGCGCTCCCTGGCAGAGCGAGTGCGACAACGCTTTGCGACAGATCGAGGTCCGTTTCATCCTCCATCCACAGTTGTTCCATAAATCCAAGAGGGCACGTTTCAGTCGGTCCGCCATCTTTTGGAGAACCCGGTACAGCCGGTCAGTGATCTCAACTACTACGAGTGCTTGGATACGGTCACGGAGCAGTCGAAGCGACTGGGCGACGGCATGACCGGCATCGCCCACTACGCCAAGGCCCTGAACATGGACAGTTTCTGCCAGTCCGTCCGCGATGTCGCCAACGCCGTCTGCGGTCTCGCCGAAGGAGCCGCGCAAGCCGCTTACATGGTCGGCGTGTCCGATCCCAACTCCACACCCGGCAGAGCCGGACTCATCGAGAGCGCCAAATGCGAACGAAGTGTCCAGTTTGTACGCGAAGTCTGCGAACGAATCAATTCTCGTCGCTACAATCAGCAACAGATTCTCGACGTAATAATATCCACAATTGACGCTTATCCGATAAAATCCTCTGATTTTTCAGGACGCTACAGCGGTTGCTAAGCACACTTCTACGTTGGCCAATGTGTGCCGCGATGCATCGAACAGAACTTCAAACGTGAACGCAAAGAAGCACTTCATCAACTGCGCTCGCGATGTTGCCTCATCCACTGCCACGCTGATCACTGCCGTCAAGAAGCTGGACCAGTCATTCTCGTAAGAAACCATATCGAACATTACAGTTGTTCGAAGAAGCCATGTTGATTTTGTAGGGAGCAGAATCAGACCGAATGTTCGCAGTCGTCGCAGTCGCTGCTGGCGGCTGTGAACTCTCTGTCGGCGTTCGTGCAGTCGCCCGAGTTCGCGTCGGTACCGGCGCGCATCTCGGCCGGCGGTCGCCAGGCGCAGCAGCCCATCGTCCACGCCGGCAAGCACATGCTGGACGGATCCTGTCAGATGATCAGCACTGCCAAAATGCTCGCCACCTCCCCTAAAGACCCCCCCACCTGGCAACGACTCGCCGACAACTCAAAGGTCGTGTCCGAAGCCATCAAGAGTCTCGTGTCCGCCATCAGAGACAAGGCACCCGGCCAGAACGAATGCGACGCCTCCATCGAGCGCATGAACGTCCTCATCAACTCCGTCGACCAAGCCTCACTCGCCGCTTACAACCAGTCGCTGCCCCCTCGCAACGACAAGAGCGACCAGGGCTACCACCAGCAGATCCTCCAAGCGTCCACGCAGATTCAAGAACGACTCGAAGGATTGACGCTGGCTGCGAAACGCGAGGCGGAGAATCTCGGACATCGTGTCACGCAGGAGATGGCTCACTTCGACCCGCTCGTAGACGGATGCATCGGCGCCGCGTCGCTGTCTTACAACGACAAGCAGCAGATTGCGCTCTTCGACCAGTGCAAAACGGTCGCCGAAGCGCAGCTGCAACTTCTCTACGCTTGCAAGGATGCGGGCGGCAACCCTAAGGTACGATCGACCATCACATCGCTGAACAGAAATGCAATGTGATTTGCATTCAGGCGCGAGACTTCCACAACGCCGTGGATGAAGCGGCGGGACAGTTGCGCGAGGCGTTGGGCGAACTGCAGCTGAACGTGCAGTCGACGGCATCGGAAGCCGGCGTGGTGTCGGGGATGGTGGAGTCGATCTCGCGCTCCATTGCGCGCACCGACGAGACGGTGCACACGTCGCAGTTGGCGAACATGTCGTTCGTGGACGCGCAAACGCGCATGGTGCGCGCTTGCAAGGAAATCACGCGCATTGCGCAGGAGATGGTCACCAAGAGCTATGCCGACACCCACGCACTCGGCGCACTGGCGCTCGAGGTTCGCTCGTTCTGCCCGTCTGTCTCATCCACCAGTTCCTTTTTTCCAGTTGTCGCAGCAGTACGCGCAGTTGGCCGAAGACAGTCGGCTGGCGGTGGCGGCGGCGCACTCCCCCGACGTCGCGCAGAAGATCCGATCGGCCGTGCAGGAGTTGGGCACCGCGTGCATCGAGTTGGTCAAGCAGGCCGGCGCCGTCCGCGCCCATCCCGACGACCAGTTCAGCAAGCGCGAACTGACCAAAGCCGCACAGCTCGTCACTGAAAAAGTGCAGTTCGTGTTGGCTGCGCTGCACTCCGGCTCCAAGGGAACGCAGGCGTGCATCAACGCCGCGTCCACCGTCTCGGGCATCATCGGCGATCTGGATACGACCATCATGTTCGCCACGGCGGGCACCCTCAACCCCGACCAGAGCTCCGATCAGTTCTCCGACCATCGGTATTCCATCGTTTGCGTCTTATTCGATTGTAACAGTATTGTTTTTCAGGGATGCCATCCTGAAGACGGCCAAGGCGCTCGTGGAGGACACGAAGGCATTGGTGGCGGGCGCCGCGTCCAACCAAGAGCAGTTGGCGGTGGCGGCGCAGAATGCGGTGCGCACGATCGTGCAGTTGTCGGACGTGGTCAAGTCGGGCGCCACTTCGCTGACGTCGCACAACTCGGAAGCGCAGGTAAGCGCCGCTTCCATCTGCTCGCTGACATTTCTGTGCTCGCGCCGACGGTCGGAAGGTAGTACCGTAAACTATTATTTTGCTGCGGCCGTCCCCCGAACCCAGCCCATTCTCCGTTCTCCATTCTCGATCACTCACCGACCACTTAACGGCACGCGCTTCGGAGCTAAATTGCAGTGATTGGCACGCGGTAGACGTGCAACAGTATCCCCTACTGACCACCTGACGGCGCATGCGCAGAATGTGCAGCGAGCAGCGACTGACAACGATTCGGTGTGGCTATTCTCCGCCCTGTCGATTGCAGGTCATGGTCATTCACGCCGTGCGCGACGTGGCCGCCGCCCTGTCCAACTTGATTCAAGCTACCAAGAACGCCAGTGGTCGCAGTCTGCAAGACCCGGCTATGACTTATCTGAAAGATGCCGCCAAGGCTCGTGTCTACTAACAGTTTCCCGTGTGTAGATTGACGCGACTAACTCGCTGTTATTTCAGGTCATGGTGACGAATGTGACGAGTCTGCTGAAGACGGTGAAGACGGTCGAGGACGAGCACCATCGCGGCACACGCGCGCTCGAGGCGGCCATCGAGGCCATTGCGCAGGAGATTCGAGTAAGTCGGATGCACGATGATTGAGGGCCTCGGCGAACAGTCGGCGATTTACGACGGCTGTAAACTCGTCGTCGTTTGCCGCCCGAAAGACGAGTGAAGACAAAAGGCTGCCATTGTCGTTTCTTTAGACATACGACAGCAGCGAGGCGCCGGGCCGTACCGCCAACCCAGAGGATTTGCTGCGGGTGACCCGGCCGATCACTGAGTCGACTGCGCGCGCCGCAGCCGCCGGCCAGAGTTGCCAACAGGAAGATGTCATTGTCGCCGCCAACCTGGCGCGCAAGGCCGTCTTCGACCTCCTCACTACTACCAAGGAGGCTGCGTTCGGCGCCGAGAGCCCCGAGACCAGATATCGCGCCCTCGATGCTGGCCGCGATGTCGCTATCAAGGTCCGCCGTCATCCAGTCAACCTTCTGTTCTCAACCAACCATCTCTGTTTGTAGGTCCGCGAGTTGCTCCAGACGCTCCACACGGTGCTGCAGAATCCAACCCAAGAGGCCAAGGCCGTGCTCATCCCGGCGTCGCGCGCCATCGCGCAGGCCGTCAGCGACCTGGTCGGATTCGGCGAGGTCCTGAAAGGCGAAGGATGGGTCGACCCATCGGACCCTTCGGTCATCGCCGAGAACGAACTTTTGGGGGCGGCCAGCTCGATCGAAGCGGCCGCGCAGAAACTGATGCTGCTGAGACCGCGTCGTGACATCCAGGTACTGTAATGAGTGGGGTGGTTTGCACACTGGGTTTCCATCTGTGTCTCTGTGTGTGCGTGTTTTTCACTTCCCTGCGCGCACAACCGCCTGGTTGCACCGCCTCGTGCACGGCCTGTTCGTCGCGCTGATATGTTTGGTATTCTTGGGTTGAGATGGAGCAACCGGACATATCAGACATATCGGCCGACGGCAGGCACTTCTTCCGTACTCTTCTTCTTCTCCCTATCTCACACACCGTAAGTGTTCTCGGCCACTGTTCTGTCCTGTCTCACGTTTCTTTCGCATCCGACGCCGGTCAGCTGACCCTCTCGTTGCAGACCGTCGACCAGAACCTCCGATTCGACGAACAGATTCTCGAAGCCGCCAAATCCATCGCGTCCGCCGTCCAGGCCCTCGTCAAAGCCGCTTCCGCCGCCCAACGTGAATTGGTGTCTCAAGGACGAGTGAGTGTTTGCGCCATTATGAAACAGTATCGTACTTAACTTTTGTGTCAACTGTGAGCAATGATATTTATATACTCAGTTTCTTTGACGGTAAAGAGAGTACTGTAGAAGTACCGTAACCCTAGAATTTTAGATGTGCAATTGTGGGATGTCGTTGTGGGACGTTCACTAGAAATGAATTTAAATCGTACGAAGTAATGATACTCAATACAATAGATTCTGAATTTTGACAGCGCGAGACATTCAATTGAGGGGTGTTAGATGGATTTTTGGTTAACTGTTTGAAAAATTCTGACTATAATAGTAATTGGTAAGTGATGTGAGTGATGACAAATGATTACAGGTGGATCCCCGACCGCAACAGTCGTCGGACGATTACCAATGGTCGGAGGGACTGATTTCGGCGGCGCGCATGGTGGCAGCCGCAGTGCACAGTCTGTGCGAAGCGGCCAATGCCTTGGTCCAAGGCCACGCCAGCGAGGAACGACTCATTTCCGCTGCGAAACAGGCATGCTCTTCATTCCACGCCTTCTTATCTGACCTCATGCGTTGCAGGTAGCTGCTTCCACGGCGCACTTGTTGGTCGCTTGCAAGGTGAAGGCGGATCAGAACAGCATGTCGATGAGACGGCTGCAAGGCGCTGGACATGCCGTCAAGACGGCCACGGAACACCTGGTGCACGCGGCGAAGCAGTCGATCGAAGCGGAAGACGAGCGCACTCTCATCATCTCGCAGCGCATGGTGTCCGGCATCGCGCAGGTGCGTAGTACCCCTTTTGCGCCACACGCGCCCATGCCCTCGTTGCAGACAGGTATATCTGTCCAAAGTGGGCGGAGTTTTGCGACAAAATCCGATATTTTGGCGCGAAAATTCAAGTTTTAGTACTAAAATTTGAATTCAAGCTAGGCCCTGACACGAAATACCGTAGGCAAATTTGAGACCCCCTCAGATTTCAGAAAAAAATTTGCGACCCCCCCCCCCAACCAGGGCCGGATTAAGAAACGCAATTTGGTCGGGGGGGCCTATTTGTACGTGGAAAAATGAAAAAATTTGCCGGGGGGCCCCTCTCCAAGAGGCAGGGGGCCTGGCACTTAAGTGCCAAAAGTGCCTGAGTTAGTCCGGCCATCCCCCCAACTTTGAACCCTGAGAACACCTATAATTGCAGGTAATGGACGCACAGGAGCAGGTGCTGAGGAAGGAACGCGAACTGGTTGAGGCGCGCGGCAAGTTGTCAGCGCTGCGCAAGGCGAAATACAAGGACCATCCAGCCGGCTCTCACGAAAACTCTCCGGACCAAGGGCCGTACTATTCTGATTACTAGCCACAGTCATGTGTATATGCATGGAAGCGGTGCGCCGAGTCATTGGAGCCACGTATGCCATTTTGTCGACTAGGCTTCCATGGCCGCCCCCGTGACTATTTTGTTATTGTGTGTGCGTTAGGGACCGTAGTCGGCACATATCAGTGACGGACTCTGTCGCCCGACGATTGTCTTCGAAGTTCGACTGCGGATTACAGCCTGGTTCTTTTTAGCGTTGACCGGCCGAAATCTGATGCGATACTTGTGTGCTACACTTTGGGTGCACGAGTACTATGCTATTTTTGCTCCGTGTAGAGAGCAGTTCAATTTGCGCTAGCTGACAGCCCATTTCGATGTGTTGTTGATCGATTCTTTTGATTCTTCTTATCCAACAAGACGGTTTAATGCGGAACAATATCAGTTGTATGGCTTTCGCATTTTCAATATGATTAGTGCCTTTTCGTTATTGTCTAACGCTTTTAACATATTACATATCCCCGATTGATATGTTTGCAGCGCCATTTGATTTTCAGTACCGTTCCGCGCACCGCCTGCCACCTGTACAATTCTAGCCACATTTTTATAGAAGGACCGGAAATTTGTTTTGTTCATACTTTGCCGGTAACTGTCAATGCCCTCGCTTTTAAACCAAATAAATCATACTTCGTCATTTTGAATTTACCGTGCTTCTACTGCCGCCGTACTCTTCAAGAGACCATACAATCAATCAATTTATTCTCACCACAAAACGAATTATAAATACAACAAGTACGAATACGACTAGAAACACAGACAGTTCAAAACAAATGTCAGATACGTCCGAAACATAAGTTCATTACACAGTACATGTTGCGAAAACCAAGACGTTATGGTGAACGAACAGATCGTGATCATTGAGATCGGACAGTTCGGAAGATTTTCAGACTTTGCGAGAACGATTGACGATGGAAGCTGATTCCAAATTTTAGCAGTTCTAACAGAGAAACTATATTTCCTAATGTCTAACCGGGGTTTTTCATATTCTAATTTATGGCCATTTGATCGTGTTTTTTATCAGTATCAAAATCAGGAGTTTTTTTTATCAAGAAACTACACAAGCAGGCGCCCTTTTTACCATTTCCCTATTGCTGCTGCTATTTCTTCACGACTGGCTGAGATTGCGCGATTTACCGAATGTACGACGAGCAAGCAGTTTTCATCAGTCGATCGGTGTACGATATGGCCATGAATCATGGGCATGACAAGATAGGGACAGCGCTGGCCGGCGATTGTCGGGCTTCGGTGTCGATGAATTTGCGCAGACACGTTCAGAAGCGCTCGTGGCTCTCGATGTCGTTGTGACCCATGTGCGGCAGCTAATTAAACGGATTAAGCATATGCCGTGGCGACGGAAGACGACGACGAAAGATTGAGAACGATATGGTCGTTTTTTATATGTTATCTTGAATTTAATTATATATAAATAGTTAAAAACGACAGTGTCGTTCCTTACCGATCGCCGTCGTTTTCAGTCGCCACGGCATATCATTAATCCGTTTAATTAGCCAAAAAACTTCACTGGCGGCAGCCACACTGGTTGAACCGCCATGGGACAGTGGTTGTAGAGCGAGGAGCCGTGCACGGCCGGACAAGGCTGTCGGCCAGTCCGTGGCTTATGAGGATGAGCGTGACGATACGTCTGATTTTGTCCATCGAGACTAACTGATCGGAAGAAGCAGGAGCCGGGCGAGTTGCACGGAGTGGCGCGGCACAGGCGCCACCATAGCACCACGCGCATGGCGGAAGTGGGCGGCGCCACCAGGATCACGCCAGCCAAGCGCGACTCCTGCACGCCCAGGTCGACGGTCGCCGCTTTGCCGATACTGTAGCACCAGAGGATGATGTTGCCGACGGACGTCGAGTAGCGTTACTGCAGGGCGTCTTTCACGGCGCGAATGTCGGCGTAAAGGTTCTTCTTGCTCGGTCACCCGGTGCTGATGCCGTAGCCGCTGTAGTCGTACGTGCACGTGTGACAGCGCAGGTAGCGCGCGGCGTCGAGCAGATTTGGGAAGTCTGTCAAGTGGTCTTCGATGTCGGTGGCTTTGGGATACGAGAAGAGCAGTGTGAAGCGCGGCGATAGCTCGTCCGGACAGCGGATATAGACGACGGGCAGACAGTTGTTTCTGCTGGTGCGCACGACGAAGCAGTCTATGTTCTCCACCTCTTCCGAACACTCGTACTCCAGTCCGAAGCGCAACCGGCCGATCTCCTTGTCGAAGATGGGCGTGGTGATGAAGAAGTAGTACTCGCGCTCGGGGAGCCAGAACGACCCTTTGCTGATGCAACACGATGGGAGCGGCGGATAGCAATACGCCCACAGCGCTCTCAGCGTCAAGTGCATGCAGCGACTCACCCTGCCCACCGCCGCCTTGGCCTGCTTCCGTCGTGTCGACCACCTGATCGCCGTCGCTTTCTTTGCTACAATGCTTAGTAGACCATCCCCAGTCTGGACGACCTGCGTATAGCTGACCTGCGTCTCAGCGCTGATATAGCTGACCTGCGCTCAGCTTCAACGGCTCACACGGTTTTGTTCCTTCTATGTCAATCATCCGACCGTCTTTCAGTAGTAAACAAAAATTGAACACTCCTTGGCCAATTCGATCGTTATTGATACGTCATTTGCAGCAAACATCCGGTACTATACTGTAGGAAAAATAAAGGGAATAAGAAAGATCATGTTCACGCTATGTGAATCTCGAAACGATTTTTTGGCTACGGTAGTGCTGGACGATGACAATGTTGAACAGACCAAGATTTTGGTTTGGCTGACGTTTGTATCAAGTCTTAGCAAATCTGTGATCACTTCTCGATTTGGTTACATCGATTGAAAAGCGTCGAAGAGCATTATCTGTGCGGATCTTGTATTTCATCATGGTATGTCAGTGAATTTTGATTTCGCAAAACTATTGGGATTGATGTAGGCTCGTCGATACGACTCTCGAACGACCATTTTCTCGCCCGAAGGACGACTGTACCAGGTGGAGTACGCGATGGAGGCGATCAGCCACGCGGGTACATGTCTGGGTATTCTGGCCAAGGACGGCATCCTCATCGCCGCCGAGAAGCGCAACGTACACAAGTTGCTCGACGACGAAGTGCTCGCCGAGAAGATCTACCGCCTCAGCGAGTCGGTCTTGTTCGCCTATTGCGTAAATGTCACGGTCTGATTTTAGTAACATGGCTTGCACGGTGGCGGGAATCACTGCCGATGCTAACATTTTGATCAATCACTTGCGTTACTGGGCTGCCAACTACAAGCTCAACTTTGGCGAAGAGATGCCGTGCGAGCAGCTGGTACAGACGCTCTGCAACGAGAAACAGCGCTACACGCAAGTCGGCGGTGAGTCTGTCGTCGTTATATTGTCAAAGTTAGGGCTGTAACGGGGATGGGGATGGGGATGAACAATGGGGATGGGGAAAGTACGGAGATGGGGAAAAACCAAAAGCCGGG
>JAQGCX010000018.1:0-50324 GCA_034700205.1 Plectus parietinus
TCGTTGGTTTTATTGGAAACAATAAAACCGTGTACAAAACATATAAATCGATTGGCTATGGTTTGTACACGATTCTAATGTTTCCAATAAAACCAACGAAGTTATGTAGAGGCCTTAATGCTTTTACTTTTGCCAATCATAATGAAATTTTAACATGGAATAGAACATATCTAGAGGTAGTTGTGGTTAATTTTTCAAAGAGATCTGATCAGTTTTTGCGGAGATATAGCCATTTTAAAAAGTGTACACCTTTTTTTTGGGCCACCCTGTACTATCGTGAGCGACGGTGCGACAATGCCAGGGAAGAAGAAGGAAGAAGTGGAGGCGGCTGTAGAGTTGCCGGTGGGCAAGCTGGTCAGCGGTCGGTTCCGCATCGGGGAGAAGCTGGGCGAGGGCGGCTGCGGAGCCGTCTACCGAGTTGACGACCGTGCGCGTCGAACTGCAGACGCTCTATCGCATCAAGCAGTTGCACGACATCGACTTCATCCACCGCGACATCAAGCCGGCCAATCTCGCTCTGAGCCACGGCTCCGGGTCGAAGGACTCTTCATCAACCGCGCCGGCGAGATGCTCCCGATCTTGACGCAGTTGCGCACGCTCACTTACTACATCCGGCCCAACTACGCGCTCATCGCCACCCAGCAATAGCAACTACATCAAGTGCTCGCGGCGACTGCTCGATTTGCCCGTCGAACGTTGCGATCGCTTGAAGACAGTCTGTTTCTGCTCGATGGACGAGCGTGACGATGACCTGCGCCGAGAGGAAGTCGTTCGACTGTGCTGCGACCGACCACTGCGACTCTTCTTACTCTTGCCGACCGGCATATCAGTACGGAATAATGCAAATGACTCCAATAAATTGACACTTTCATGAGCTGTTGTTGTCAGTGAGATTTCATAGCGGGTTTTTATATGGAAAAACGCCGCGCTTTGGCTCAGTCAGATCGACAGAGCACCTCGGTATGATGTCTCCGACTGCCCAACAATTGGCAATTCGACTAAAGCGAGCTACACGCCTTTCACCCGGCAGAATCGTCAAAACGCCAACACGAACACTGCAACTGGTGCGCACCGTGACCGAAAAGAAGACTATCGTCATCGACATCGCTGCCACGAACTTATCAGTCAGTCGAAGTGATCGGCTACGTTTGTTCTCAATATTATATTCAGTTTAACGAATACACTGGAATACGCTGAATGAGCTGAGCCGAGCTTGCAATATTTGTGATAGCTATGTTGCGCTCGTGCTGATCGAATGCAGATTGCTCCACTAGGAGTAGTAAGTACCGTAGTTGCAACCTTACTATTGGCTATTGCTATCAACATTCTACCTTGTACCGTTGAGCAAGAATGTTGATAAGTGAGTTGCGATTGTTCACCCGATCAGCATTCGTTTTGTACAAGGGCGACAATGTCAAATCGGCGAGTTCAACAAGAGCGCAGAGCTCGACGAAGGCGGCGTCGTTGCCTGCGCCAACGACGAACCAGCGCTGGTCGCTGGTCTTGAACGCCTGATACGGGACGATGCTCTCATGCGCGGTGCCTAATCGCCGGCCGTCGATTCCAGCGTTCAGAAAATTGCTGCCGATGTTGACCAGAGTGGCGATCTGTATTGCCAGTCAGAATATGACAATATGAACAAAACGAACAGAAGGCGGTCAAGATTACCTGCGTGGACAGCAGATTGCAGTCGATCTGTTGTCCCTGGCCGGTCACTTGGCGCTGCATCAATGCGGCCATGATGGCGCCGTGTGCGTACAAACCGGTGAGCATGTCGACCACAGCCACGCCCGCCTTGCAAGGTTCGCCGCCTTCCGGCCCTGTTATGTGGAGCAAACCGCCGACGGCCTCTGCGATGACGTCGTAGCCGCCTTTGCGTGCCCAGGGACCCGTTTGACCGTATCCTGTTTTGTGCAGTAGACGAACGCTCAGGCGAGTCTCAAAACAGACCGCTGATGGAGCAATACACCAATCCTTCCGACTCAGCCGAGAGCGTTTCGTAATCCAGGCCGAGTCGCTTCATGTTCCCAGGCTTGAAATTCTCGACGATCACATCGCACTTGGCCGCCAGTTGCCGAGCGAGCTGTTGCCCTTTCGGTTGCTTCAGGTCGAGTGCGACACTCTTTTTATTTCTGTTGATGCTCATGAAGTAGCAGCTTTCACCGTTCACGGCGGGTGGCTTCCAATTGCGAGTGTCGTCGCCAAGGCCTGGGAAACGCGGCGGGGCATGAAGGGACTGCGAAGACACGGGCGAACTGCACCTGGTCGCTCAATTTTCCATACTTCGGCGCCGAGATCGCCGAGTAGCATCGTGCAGAACGGACCAGCGAGCACGCGCGAGAAATCCAAAATCTTCACATTCGCCAACGGAGAAATTTTTCCCGCCATCACTCTTTCCGTAGTATCGTTAACTACACCAGAACAGCGCATGAATATTTTGAACGAGTTCGTTCAATGCACACCACTTGCAAATGAAATAAAGTCGAATGCGACGGTGACAACTGAACTTGTTACAATTCATTCAAAGTTAATGAATGTTTGGTCGCAAACTTTTTTCCCGAAAGAACCTTGAATCACTCCGTTGGGGTTGACGGCGATATACTTACATGGAATGCACGACTATTGCAAGCGGTTGGCACATCAAAGACTATCAATTAAATGCGAGCGCAATTATTCATAACAATCGGAAATGCACCAGCCATAACATTAAGAAGTAAAAAATGCCGGCAGGAAAACGACAAAAAAAGATTCCTAACCATTTACAATTACTCGGCAACAGAATTATACAATAAAACGGCAAAGCAGACCACGGCAGAACCGAGCACGAAGAATCCGCCGATGTGCACGTTGGCGAAGATCAAGTAGGACACGACCACAACCAGAATGATGCTAAATGCCGACGCAAAACTCTTGTGCAGGTTGTCCAAGTGCTTCATCACCAAAGAAATGTAAATCCCGCCCATACCCAGCAGTCCTGAACAACATAATTCAGTTGAAGGTTGAACGACAAGTTTCAGATGAAAACACTCACCCACGATGCAATAGACATTAAAGTCGTAGCCATGGAAGAATCCGACTCGGTGGATGATCGCGCCATCCTTGATCAAACACGCCAGCGCCGCAATGATAATGCCGCACGTGTACATCTGCAGATTGCGGATCCAGAAAGGAGTCGAACCGCCGTCCTTGAGCATTTTTTCGAAGTACACGCCTGTAATACTCCAGTCGGCAAACGCACGAAACCACCAAACACTTTCCAGCGAATCCAGCGGTCACACAAGTCGACAGCACGGCGATCAGTCCGAGTGCGTAGCTCTGTTTGCCCGCATTGTTCTCCGAGGAGTCTTCCGCAGAGTCGACGGCGTCCATCTGCACTGCGGCGACGCCGCAGAACAGCAGCGTGATGGCGAACCAGCGACGCGCAGAGTAGCGACGGCGCAACATCACGACCATGAATACGGCGGTGGTGACGACCTTGAGCTGAGTGGTCACTTGGTAGACGCCGGCATCCAGGTTGGACAGGGCGACGAAGTCTAGATTGTTCTGCAAGGCGTAGGCGATGGAAGGGACCGACATCTTCAGCATTTCTATGGGTCGACCGAAGAACTCGACGTCCAGTATTCTGCGGACTTCGGTGAGATCGTAGTGGCAGGAACGAACGAAGCAGCCGATCGCAATGATCCACTTGGTCAGCTCGGCCAGGAGCACTACGGTGGGTGCCGAATACATGTTGTCGGCGGGCGTCGTCGACCGAGTGTACCGCACAGTCAATGTGTACGCCGTCCACAAGAACGTCATCGACACGATCACGTACGCTTTGAAGAGAAAGTCTCTTTTCGAATCGTGCTTCGTCTCTCGTGCGATAGTGCGAGGCAGAGACATGGCGTCTCCATTCCTTTCCTTCACCTTGCCCATGGCGGCCTGATCTTGCTGGCCCGGCACTTGATCAACGCCGTCCTCTATCGGCAGTTGGTGTGTGCGGGCGTGCAAATTGCTACTGCTCTGCAACAAGGGCGCTATGTAAATCTATTAGGCGCGCGACTCTCCAGAACATTGAAAAGCCGTTTTGCACGGCTGTAGCTAGTACCACAACTACCCGGTTGTCCGACACGCCCGGTTGTTGTCGATCGGACGTGGCCAAAACGGTTTTTGTTAATGGCGGCTGCTGAATGCGACGTCATTTATATTGCGGCTCAATATTCTATTCAGTTTAACGAATACACTGGAATACACTGAATGAGCTGAGCCGAGCTTGGAATATTTGTGATCGCTATGTTGCGCTCGTGATGATCGAATGCAGATTGCTCCACTAAGAGCAGTAAGTACCGTAGTTGCAACCTTACTATTGGCTATTGCTAACAACGAACGGTTAAGGAAAATCAATAATACGATCGTTCTTCAAGTCGATGAGTAGTTTTTCATCTAAATTGAGAGCGTCGACCAGGACTTGTTTGGTGTGCTGGCCGAGAGACGGCGGCAGTGATCGCACTGCGTTCTCCGAGTTACTGAAGCGCACTGCCGGACCTACGGAGCACAATTTTACGTCAAGGTATCAGGAATGCCAACAATACCTGTCACTTTAATCGGTCCGGCTGTCGGATGCAATAGACTTTTCACAAGTTCCAAATGTGCCACCTGAAAGCCATTAATCTCAATGTAGAACAATGATAGATCATTGACACCTGAGGATTGTTGAAGGCGGCTTCCATGTTGTTCACGGGTCCGTTTGGCAGCGCAGTGTTTTCGAAAGATTTCTCCCAATACGCCAGCGGCCTTTCCGCGAATCTAATATATCAATTATCTCTCATCCCTCGATTTCAACATTCGCTTGTACCGTTGAGCAAGAATGTTGATAAGTGAGTTGCGATTGTTCACCCGATCAGCATTCGTTTTGTACAAGGGCGACAATGTCAAATCGGCGAGTTCAACAAGAGCGCAGAGCTCGACGAAGGCGGCGTCGTTGCCTGCGCCAACGACGAACCAGCGCTGGTCGCTGGTCTTGAACGCCTGATACGGGACGATGCTCTCATGCGCGGTGCCTAATCGCCGGCCGTCGATTCCAGCGTTCAGAAAATTGCTGCCGATGTTGACCAGAGTGGCGATCTGTATTGCCAGTCAGAATATGACAATATGAACAAAACGAACAGAAGGCGGTCAAGATTACCTGCGTGGACAGCAGATTGCAGTCGATCTGTTGTCCCTGGCCGGTCACTTGGCGCTGCATCAATGCGGCCATGATGGCGCCGTGTGCGTACAAACCGGTGAGCATGTCGACCACAGCCACGCCCGCCTTGCAAGGTTCGCCGCCTTCCGGCCCTGTTATGTGGAGCAAACCGCCGACGGCCTCTGCGATGACGTCGTAGCCGCCTTTGCGTGCCCAGGGACCCGTTTGACCGTATCCTGTTTTGTGCAGTAGACGAACGCTCAGGCGAGTCTCAAAACAGACCGCTGATGGAGCAATACACCAATCCTTCCGACTCAGCCGAGAGCGTTTCGTAATCCAGGCCGAGTCGCTTCATGTTCCCAGGCTTGAAATTCTCGACGATCACATCGCACTTGGCCGCCAGTTGCCGAGCGAGCTGTTGCCCTTTCGGTTGCTTCAGGTCGAGTGCGACACTCTTTTTATTTCTGTTGATGCTCATGAAGTAGCAGCTTTCACCGTTCACGGCGGGTGGCTTCCAATTGCGAGTGTCGTCGCCAAGGCCTGGGAAACGCGGCGGGGCATGAAGGGACTGCGAAGACACGGGCGAACTGCACCTGGTCGCTCAATTTTCCATACTTCGGCGCCGAGATCGCCGAGTAGCATCGTGCAGAACGGACCAGCGAGCACGCGCGAGAAATCCAAAATCTTCACATTCGCCAACGGAGAAATTTTTCCCGCCATCACTCTTTCCGTAGTATCGTTAACTACACCAGAACAGCGCATGAATATTTTGAACGAGTTCGTTCAATGCACACCACTTGCAAATGAAATAAAGTCGAATGCGACGGTGACAACTGAACTTGTTACAATTCATTCAAAGTTAATGAATGTTTGGTCGCAAACTTTTTTCCCGAAAGAACCTTGAATCACTCCGTTGGGGTTGACGGCGATATACTTACATGGAATGCACGACTATTGCAAGCGGTTGGCACATCAAAGACTATCAATTAAATGCGAGCGCAATTATTCATAACAATCGGAAATGCACCAGCCATAACATTAAGAAGTAAAAAATGCCGGCAGGAAAACGACAAAAAAAGATTCCTAACCATTTACAATTACTCGGCAACAGAATTATACAATAAAACGGCAAAGCAGACCACGGCAGAACCGAGCACGAAGAATCCGCCGATGTGCACGTTGGCGAAGATCAAGTAGGACACGACCACAACCAGAATGATGCTAAATGCCGACGCAAAACTCTTGTGCAGGTTGTCCAAGTGCTTCATCACCAAAGAAATGTAAATCCCGCCCATACCCAGCAGTCCTGAACAACATAATTCAGTTGAAGGTTGAACGACAAGTTTCAGATGAAAACACTCACCCACGATGCAATAGACATTAAAGTCGTAGCCATGGAAGAATCCGACTCGGTGGATGATCGCGCCATCCTTGATCAAACACGCCAGCGCCGCAATGATAATGCCGCACGTGTACATCTGCAGATTGCGGATCCAGAAAGGAGTCGAACCGCCGTCCTTGAGCATTTTTTCGAAGTACACGCCTGTAATACTCCAGTCGGCAAACGCACGAAACCACCAAACACTTTCCAGCGAATCCAGCGGTCACACAAGTCGACAGCACGGCGATCAGTCCGAGTGCGTAGCTCTGTTTGCCCGCATTGTTCTCCGAGGAGTCTTCCGCAGAGTCGACGGCGTCCATCTGCACTGCGGCGACGCCGCAGAACAGCAGCGTGATGGCGAACCAGCGACGCGCAGAGTAGCGACGGCGCAACATCACGACCATGAATACGGCGGTGGTGACGACCTTGAGCTGAGTGGTCACTTGGTAGACGCCGGCATCCAGGTTGGACAGGGCGACGAAGTCTAGATTGTTCTGCAAGGCGTAGGCGATGGAAGGGACCGACATCTTCAGCATTTCTATGGGTCGACCGAAGAACTCGACGTCCAGTATTCTGCGGACTTCGGTGAGATCGTAGTGGCAGGAACGAACGAAGCAGCCGATCGCAATGATCCACTTGGTCAGCTCGGCCAGGAGCACTACGGTGGGTGCCGAATACATGTTGTCGGCGGGCGTCGTCGACCGAGTGTACCGCACAGTCAATGTGTACGCCGTCCACAAGAACGTCATCGACACGATCACGTACGCTTTGAAGAGAAAGTCTCTTTTCGAATCGTGCTTCGTCTCTCGTGCGATAGTGCGAGGCAGAGACATGGCGTCTCCATTCCTTTCCTTCACCTTGCCCATGGCGGCCTGATCTTGCTGGCCCGGCACTTGATCAACGCCGTTCTCTATCGGCAGTTGGTGTGTGCGGGCGTGCAAATTGCTACTGCTCTGCAACAAGGGCGCTATGTTAATTTATTAGGCGCGCGACTCTCCAGATCATTGAAAAGCCGTTTTGCACGGCTGTAGCAAGTACCACAACCACCCCTGCGACAAATAGAAGCTTTCGAGACGCCAAATTTGGCTGCGGGAAAACCACTCGCAAGAAGAAGTGAACCATGACCGAGAAAGTAAAATCGAAACCATTATTTGGAGATGCGATTTGACGATCGATGAAACTAGCTTCAGTGCCAGTAGCACGGAATCCAACACCGTCTCACTGCTGCTGCTGCATTCTTGCACCGCCTTGCCTACATACAAAAACACTTCCAAGCGCTCATTTTCCGACGCTCAGTTTTCAACTAGCTAACCAGTTTAAAAGTGGTTTCCTACGAGCGCAGCGCTTAAACCACAAGAGCACCCGTGCAAAGAGGCAGGACTCGAACTGGACCGACACGCCCCGGTTGTTGTCGATCAGACGTGGCCAAAATGGTTGTTAGACACGCATGATACAACGCAAAAACAGTGAGTATCAGTTTTTACCCTAAAATCTGACAATAAAAGTTTTTTACCGTACTTTGTTTACTAATTATGCAGGAACATGGAAAACAGCGCCGGCGGCCAGCCCCGTGCAATTTTTTATTGCGGCTGCTGAATGCGACGTCATCATTTTGTGTTTGACGTGTTTGTGCGCGAATAATGTGAAGTCGAAATATTGAAGCGGAATCGAAACGAGAGAAGAAATGTGGCTGGTATATTGTTGAATGTGCGCTGCACACAGTTCAACAATCATCCGACTAAATGGCTCTCGTCCTCTTTCGAACGTTGCTGATATCGACGCTGTTGGGTCGCTCGGCGGCGAATTTCAATTTCGAAGAGATTGAACGTGTCGTATACGACGTGAGTCTGGATGGCGAGCCCTTCGGTGCTCAAGCGCTGCTCAACGCGAGAAAAACCCGCGACACACCGTTGCCAGCGGTCAGTGCTTCGCATTGTCCTCGTTGATGATGGCAACAATTTTCCAGAGTGAAGTGTTTCCCGATCTCGCAGAATCTTCTACTATTGTGCTAGCCAGCGAATACGGCCAAAAGGTAGGTCTGTTGTTTCTTTTGACGTGTTCAGAGGAGTCTGTATGGTCAGACTAATAGTGGTATTTTTCGTTCAGTCACATTCCCGACTATCAAAAGTGCAGTTTAGTTTGTGTGCAACATTCCTGATGTATCAATGCATGACGAAGAAAAGAGTTCGGTCTCCGAATTTGGCAACTTCACCGCTGGAAACGTCACCGATTTGATCAGTGTGGCCTTCTCTTTGCGTCCTTGCCTTCAAAAGGTAAGGCGTCTATATTACTGTTTTACGATGAGTCACTGTCGTTTCAGACAGTCGATTGGTGGACATACGAATTTTGCTTTGGTCGAGAAATTCAACAATATCATCTGAGCGGTGTGTATTCATATATTTCTGCAATAAGACTGAGTGTGATTGAAGCATTTTTTCAGGGAAAAGCATTGTTGGTGACGTCGTTTCTCTGGGATATTTCGGCCATAATTTCGACCTTCCTGAATTGACTGGAAATCGTCGAAAGCGATTGCATTTTTCACAGATGTACAACGGCGGTACAGTGTGCGAACTGAGCAGCCAAATGCGCAAAACTGAAGTTCGAGTAAGTTGGGTGCAGCTGCTGTGCACGTTCACATATTCCTCTGTTCAGTTCTTTTGCGACGATGGTCTGGGCAGCACCGACGCCTTCATCTACCGCGTCGACGAGCCCGCAACGTGCCAGTACCAACTGACCGTCCACGTCGGCTCTTTGTGCGCGCTCAAGGCGTTCGCACCCGTCGAGCAGCCCGCCATTCCGCAGGCCGTTGTCTGTCGCCCTCTTTTGTCGGCCGAACAGACTGACGCCTACGTGGAAAAGAAGGCCGACCTGGAGAGGAGAGTGGTTGAGCAGAAGGAGCGCAAACGGCGCGATGAAGAGCTGAAGAAGCAGGAGCAAGAGTTGGAGCGCCGTCGGTTGCGATATACTCAGAGACGTCTGGGCAAAGAGCAAAAAGGTCTTACAGACTCAATGGTCGACCAATACCGATCCGTCATGGAAAAGGCCGTTCGGAAGCAGGCTTCAGGTTGTCCAATCGTTTGCTTAGCCGCTCTTGCAGATAATAACTGTTAATTTTTAGCGTTGGGCGAAGACCCCGAATCGTTTAAAGTTGTCAACTTCGATCTTAATCTGTTTGGCGACACAGATGGTGTGTAAAATCGTTGCAATCAATTTAAGTAGTATAAAATTCTTTTAAGAAACGGAAGAAGATGAAACGGATGAAGATCGTCGACGTGGCGACTTGTGGTTTTACTTCAATGACAGGCGTTGGAACAAGAAAGACTTTCCGTCCGAAGTCGATGTCGTTGCCGATGCTGAAGACCAAGATTTGGACGACTTCGAACGACAATTGCAAGGACTGTCGAGCGGCGCCATTGACGGCGTCGACAAGAAGGCGCTCAAAAATCAGATGATCGACAAGTTCGAAGATATCATCGCGGAGGCGAAAAGAGAAGTGCCTGTGGAGGACGAGACCAGAGCCGAACGCGACGGCGTCGCCACTCTCCAGAAAACTCTGGAGAAACTGCTCGAAAGCCTTGAGAAAGTGGAGCAGAAAGTCAAAGGCTCCCTTGAGTCACCGCCGTCTGTCGCCGCTGGAGAAAAAGCGACAGCCGGTCAATCCGGCGCAGTTAATGACAAAGTCAAGGTGAGAGATTGGATTTCGGGATTGTTCTCCTATCGATTCAGATTACAAATGCACAGTTCAGTTTGTCACTGACTTTTAATTGCTTATTTTGCTGAGTGTGCTGACAAAATGGGTCGCTTTAGGTTCGTGTGCGCAAAGTTGATTCTTCGTCATTGCAAGACGACACTGTGAGAAGGAAGGTTAACACTGAGACGCAAAAGCTCGAAGAACAACTGACCGATCGACTGATAAAGGCCGGCTTTAATGCGAAAGGTGTGTTCACTCTTTGTGTCAAGTTCACCGGTCATTTTGTTCAGGACACAAAGTGCAAGTCAAGGTGATCACCAGCGGTTTCTACGACGAGCAGAAAGAAGAGTTCCACGTGCTGAGTGCCGAAGAATCGGAGCAGTTCTCCAACCTGATCGTATCGATTTTGGGCGGCGATAACGAGCAGAGTCAGGAGACGAGCAGGCACCAGGTCATGGAGACCAACTACTCCTTCAGTTGGGAAGGCGATGACACCAAACAAAAGACAGAATAAGGGTGATTGTGATGCAATGACTGTACAAGTTTTGACAGGGATTTTTTTGGTCCGAAAAATATGAGGAATAATGTACCAAATAGATGTGATACTGTTCGCTGACTGGTAATTTAATTGGCTGTTGCTTTCTTGTCGTTCATAAAGTTCTACCGGTTGATGCTAAGTCGTCTTGTTTATCAGTGGTTATCTTTCACTGTTTTTCGACATACTTTTCGTCGATTCGCCATCGGTGCCATATGTGAAATGCAGAGACTAAGTGAGCAATGGATCCACTGAGACCGTTGGAGCGCCTGGAAAAAGACTATTACTTGGGCGAAAAGGGCGGTTGGTACAGCGACGGCGAGAATCGGGACAGCGACAGGTTAATATCGCTCGTTATCTTCGTCAATTCGCCATTTTCGCCGTTCAGCTCTGATGACGAGGTGCAGAAAAAGTTCGCCGCCATCGCGGGCGTCAAGTTGTGCTCGTCGAAGAAACGAGCCGTGAATAGGAAGGATGAATTCGAATCCGACATGGACGGAGAACTGGACGCCGCATTCAGCAAACATACCAACGATCTCGTGTCTGTTTCGATTACTGCCGCTCAACCGTCCTCTAGCGGCGCCGAAGAAACTGCCAAAAAAAGCAGCGAGAAACACGTGCATTTCAAGGACGAAGGTAGGCCATTGAACGAATGATAATGTCACTAAGAACTGATACAGACCCCGTTAATGACGGCGAAGATAAGGCCGATCCCTTCTACGACCCAGAGGAAGATGCGGACAACGAAGCCTGGGTTGCGGAGCATCGCCGCACACAGCGCCAAGCTCCGCAGCAATTTTCGGGCGAAGAGGACGACGACCCATTGCCGAGCAGCGACGCCGTGCTGAGCTGTCCGGCCTGCATGACGCTGTTGACGCGCGACTGCCAACGGTTGGTGACGCATCGCTCTCGTCCTCGTCACGTGACTCTTTTCAGCCACGAACTGTACAAAACTCAGTATCGCGCCATGTTCGTTCAGAACTGTCGAGTGGTGGAAGGCGAGACGCTGTACATGCCTTCTGGACCTTCGAAACGAGCGCAGAAGCGTCGTCGCCATGAGGACGGTCGGGCGCCCGTGAAGGCGAACACTCGCCTGGATGCGTCGTCGGTGCCCAACGACTGCAAGGCCGAGGACTTGTTCCGTCCGGTCGTCTGCTCCGTCTGTAACACGGAAATTGGCGTGGTCGACTCCGAAGAAGTCTATCACTTGTTCAATGTGCTTTCTGGTTATGCGTAATCGCGTTCGTCTCATTCATGGAAAGTAAAGCCGAGCACAATCAGAACGCGTCTATTTTTGTTCGTTGCGGATGTGCCGCCCGTCCAGTGGACGTTGCATTGCGGCCCGTGTTAGCGAATGTAGAATAATAGCGCCCGTGCTCAGTTCGCCATGAGCGCGCCACCGGGCCAAGTGCGTGTCACCGTTCCGCCGTACACGTCGCCTCCGTACGGCTCTACTGCCGCATCCGCACCTCCGCCTTCTTTTGGCGACATACCACCCACCTACGAAGACAGCACCGACCCTAATGGTACCGCGCTTGTACGCCCCTTTGCCCTCAATTTTTTGTTGCAGCCCAGCCTCCTAGCTACGAGGCCTTGTACGGCGAATTCCGTCAAGTCAACAACCCAAAGGGCTTGGCTCAGTTTTTCGTCAAAGCGCTCGGCGTGATCGTCGGCACAGGTGAATTGGTGGTTGGGTGGCGCCGTTTTCATCGGCTCGTTTGCAGTGACGGCCGCCGTGGTGATCGCAGTGCTGAACATCATCCCATTAGTGATGATCGTGATCGGCGCAGTGAACATGAACTACTGTCCGGTGGAGCACTACATCCCGGTGTGGCTGATCGTGTTCGGCGCCTTCAGCATCCTCAAGTCGGCCACCAACTTCTACTACCGCGCCCAGCGCCGTCGACAGGGCGGAGAACACAGCCCCGTGGAGAACGTCAACCCCAATCCGTTCGATGGTTTGCTGTCCTGCTTTCTTCTCGTCTGGTTCGTCATCGGTATGGTTTCACTCGCATTCGCTCTTACTTGTACAGCCATCATTACGGTATCGTTCAGGTTCGGTATGGATCTACAGTGTGCACGATAAAGTGAGCTATTCCAAAGCAAGCCTCGACTACTGCGACCAGTTGACTTACGTCTATGCTTTTGTGTTCGTGACCGTCATGTATGTCGTCTGTCTGTGTACGATTCTGTTCACATGCTGCTGCTGCTGTTGCATCTGCTGTATCAAAGGTGCACAACAGTCCGAACAATGAATCGTCACGTCCTCGTGTCCTATTACTCCTCATCTATGTACGTACCCTGTGACAAATTCAGCATGTACTTCTCTGAATTGGGCCAGGCTGCCTGCATTTTCGAGTCGTGATTGATGGTCTAGTATCTCAATGTTTAGTTATTAATCGAATAAAAAAATTGCTTAAAAGACAATGAACAACACAGCGGTATTTCTTCAGCGGCGTCATTTTGATAACCCGGGATGCGCTGAAGCTAAAAGCTGCTGATTTTGGTCGAACAGGGTGTGGACTCGTGAAATAGGGGCGCCTTGAGGTCGGAGTTCAATTACTTTGTGTCCCGACAGGAATATCATTCTGGACTACTCTGTTTAATCATCGTTTGATTTGATTGCATTTCGCGCCCAATAACACAACGAAAATTTATGACACTCAGCTTTCCCATTTGAACGAACCAGAGGTGTGGCACAGCGCCAAGAGAAATTGCAAATTTTGGTTGTTCTTGTTGCTTCCAAGCTTTCTATTTTTCGATGTCAAACGTCATTTAGTACGTGGCCGTCAAGCTCAAAGCTTCGATGTTGTAGGAGACGAACAACTAATCACTGAAGTTGATTGGCCATCTTGACTCGTTCGCTTCGAATCTGATGTGAGTGACGCGGCTGTGAAGAAGTAGTGAACTGAAGGCCCGGTTTCAGTGACGATGGCGGAAAACGGAAGAGACGAACACCAGGAGACGGCGGAGACAAAAGTGGTGAGCGAGCAGGGTGACCCACAGCCGCCGCCCGCAGACGCCGACAGCACGCGAGCCGGCGATGGGGACGCGCTGAACGCCGCCGAAGACGATCGCTCGCCCGCGCTGCCCGCCGTCCCGCATCACATTCTGCGATCGCCGGGAGGGAACAGTGACCGCCGCTCGTCGACCGGGGAGCGCACCGACATCTGCCGCGACTACCTCAAAAATATCTGCAACCGCGGATCCCGTTGCAAGTACTTCCACCCCACCGAGGTGCAGCACGACCAGCACCAGGACGACGTCAAATTCTGCATCGATTACCAGAACCGCGGCTGCGGACGCGAGAACTGTCGCTACGTCCACGCGCACCGAGAAGACGCCGACCGCTACAAACGGTCTGGCGAAGTGACGCTCGCGCTCGGACGGGCCATCGCCGCCGTGACCAGCAAGGACTCGGTGAACGGCATCCCCTTCTGCAAAGAGTTCCAGACCGGCACCTGCTCGCGCGGCAACAACCGCTGCCGCTACTGGCACATCAACCCCAGTGAAGAGCGCGAACGACGGCGCATGGAGCAATTCCATCGGTCCGATTACCGTGGACGCGCCGGCTCCGAACGCGACTTCCAGCCGCCGCCGCCGCCTCTGCCATACGGTCGCGGCGACCTGTACCAGCCGCCGCCACGACCCGGCTACGACTACGAGGCGTCGTTCGCCGACCCGCTGCCGCCAAAACGTGCGCGCTACGAGCCGGAAGTGCGCGCGCCTAGTCCGCGGTACGTCCACGACTTGGAGCGGAAGAACGGCGACTTGATGAAGGAGAACGACCAGCTGAAGCGCGAGCTGACGCGCGAACGCGAGCGGTACGAGGACTTGTACGCACTGTTCCGTCAGCAGAGCCAGGGGCAGGCGGCGCAGGTGTCGGCGTCGTTCGCGGCGCCCGTGGTGGTGCAGCAGCCCATCATGTCGAACACGGCGCTGGTCGCGTCGGCGGCGGCCGCTCCCATATACACGGCGACCGTTCCGTTCGCTCCCGGCGCCCCGCACGCGACGGAGTTGGTATCCTTGGCGCAAGCGGCGTCGCTCGCGTCGCAGTCTGCCGCCATCCACCAGAGTCGGCCGCCCATGTCGAACCCGTCGGACGTGGCGGTACACTGGTCTGTCGCGCCTTCGCACTGGTCGACCTGAGTGCCGCCGACGGGCCGCTAGTGATCTCTTTGCGGGCGTTGGCGCCCCTCCCTTGGGCTCAGGCTGCCGGCTGCATCACTACAACTGCTGTTTCTGTTTAGCGATGCACTCGTGTTCTTGTTGTTCGTTGTACTTGGCGCTGCGGGCGTCTGTGCGTGCCGCTAGGACGTAGACTCATCGTTATCATCTGTTCCTCTTTGCGACATGCGCTGCTGTTACGATTTGGCGGGCGCGCCGCTCATGCGCGCCGCCCTTCTGCATGTCGTTGCGATGCGTTCAGACGAAAGAAAGAATGTTTACGAAATGCGCTCCGTTTTAATCGCTGCCTGCACGCGGTCTTGTGCCGAATTGCGATACATTAACAAGCCGCATCCGATTCTGTAGACTAGCCATGTGTATTCTAGATGGATGTCAGCAGCTCCGAAGACGAGGTCTTCGTCGGCGTCGCGACCGCCGCCGAGAAGAAAGTGCGCGTCGAACGCCAACGGCGACAAACGGAGGAGTTCACGCCCAACTTCCGACAGCGACTGCGAGGCGCCCCCAAGTCGACCTTTGTGGAAGCCGAGCGGCAGACATCTTCCATGCCCAAATTGCGTCTCGATTTCGACGACTCTCAAGTACACTTTGCAACAACACGGCTGCCTACGTTCATGTACTATTTATTGTTTTAGCCATCGCCCAGCGAAACTGTGGATTCTCCGCCAGTGATTCGGCCCATACTTACCAATGCAATGATGGCAAAACGGCCGAAGACATTTTTTGCCAATCCATGGTTGAGCGATGAAAACGTGATTTCGAACTCCGGTAAAGGAAAATCTGAACTGAAGCGCTGCGCTGAGGAATTGGGGAGAAGAGTGTCGATTCGATTGGACAAGGTCAGCAAAACTGAAATCATATACATATCAAAAATTAGTTCGAATGTTTGTTTCTTAATTTGACATTTAACACAAAACACCTAATCTAAAAGGCACCGCTGTAATCGGGTTTCTTTGGTCGTTTGCAAATTCCGGCAGCAATGTCTGGTGATTTTCTTTAGTTCAACGCACGTAAATTCATAACGTCCCTTGGTTTGAATTTTCGACTTTCCAAGCAGAACAATTAAAAAATCTAAATTGTGGATGATAACTTATTGTCTTTTTTCATATTAGTTTTGTGCTTTTCAGCCCGGTCGAACCCATCGCAAACGAGCGAATCCGACGACGTTCGATTTGAGTGAAAAACTGGATCAGTGCCGGCAGTTGCTTCAACGACGAGAAGACGAACTGCACAATAGTAGTGAGGATGTAAGTTGATGTGGATGGACCATTGCCGATCATTGGTCGTTGTGTGCAGCTGTCCTTGGAAAACGTCGACGACTGTCTGCACTTGCTGACCAGTGTGAACACGGCCGAGAATGCGGCGTTCGGCGGCGTCGTGCCCACGGTGACGCCGCAATTGACGCCAGCCAACGGCAAAGTTCGTTTTCGGCCGAGCGACGATCTGCTGTCCTTCGAGTCGGACCAACGCAAGACCCCTCGCATCGCCACCAATCTTCACAAATCGATTCTGAAAGCGGTCCGTCCCGGTCACACTGCCGCTTAAAATGTGTTAAGCGACCGATTCGATTGCAGAATCACGCAGCGCGAGTGGCGCAGGAGAATGCGGTTTGCTCGGACAATGATAATGTGCGAGTGTTGTCTTCGTCGTCTACCGATTCCTCGTCTTCTGTAACGTCGCTGGCATCGCCCACGCGATTGCACAATTTCGTCGCTCGAGCCGTTTCCGTGAGTTCAAAGCGCCCATGTCCAGTTTCAACCGTCCAAGTCGATTGCAGAATAGCGCGGGCAGTACGGAAGCCGAACCGTCGTCTTCGAAGTCGACGGTGCCAATGGCCACCCCTTCGCAATTTCCCAATCTGATCTCTCGAATCATATCTCGACGTCACTGATTTTGCATCTCATTTTTGATGACGCCAATAATGACGCATGTATGCTTCACTTCCTGTGCATTGTAATCGTCAGCTCATCAGGCCTTTTCAATCAAAACCAAATGTGCTAACTTTCCTATTGAATAAAAGGATGCGGTTGCCGCGCAACTAACCACAACTGTGGATGTGCCGGTCCGATGGCGCGGAGCTTTTGTGTCCGAAGCTGTGTTGGTGCGTGCGTGACTCAGCTCGACCCATGAGACGGTGGCCTCCGATATAGTGCTCGGAATCTTAATTAGCATCCGGGTCGCTCGCTGCGCGCCGTGGGGGTTCGATCGGTTCGGTGAAAAGAAACTGCTCCCAAAAACGATCGATACATACGAAGCTGCAACGGCCGACGGCGCGCACTTGTTCGTCACTGAGGCGCAAGCATGCGGCGACAATGAATGCCGAACGAGGACGCTGAATAGATGCCTTCTTCACTCGACGTCCGTAATTTCTTGGCAGTTGCTTCTGCTTAGCTGCCGAAGTGGGCGGCGCGTTTCTGCGCCATGGTGAAGCTTACTGAAAACATTATCTATGGCCGAACGAAAACGGCGACGGAATCGGTTCGTCGACTTAACTTGTGGTTCGTCGTTTTCATTATTTGATTCTAAAATAATTTTGCTGAGTTTTTCTTCACTCGATTGCTTTCAGGGGTTGTGACATTGATGACATCTCACTCTGCGAAAACATGCCCAATTTGGAGATCCTATCTCTGAGGTAGAAATTACTCAATGATTCTCTGTGTGCGAACGAAATTCTGAATTGCAGCGTGAACAGAGTGCAGGTGCTGCAATCGTTGAAACGTTGTTCGAATCTGCAAGAACTGTACTTGAGAAAGAATGAAGTGAGCGATCTGCGGCAGTTGGATCACTTGACGGGCCTCGAGCAGTTGCGGGTGCTGTGGCTGGAAGAGAATCCTTGCGCCAACGATCCTTCGTACCGCAGCACAGTACTTCGCATGCTGCCCCATCTGACCATGCTCGACAACACAGGTATGATCTCGCCTCTGTGCGCAATATGCAACAATGGCACTCTGCAGCCGTAACGCGAGAAGAAGTAAATGCGGCCCAGAAATCGTCACAGTCATACGAGGACGTACAGCCGCGCTCTCGGCAATCTTCGTTGGAGCGTTCGGTGATGTCAACATCCATAGCGTCATCAGACAACGAACCGTCCGGCCGCGTCTTCGATGTAATCCCAGGAAATTGCGAATATGCCTACATTTCTCCACCAGATGAAATGAACACTTCTGTCAGCGCATCGCAATACTTTGAATGCATTTCAAGCTCTCTGAACGATACGCGAATCGATCGAGACTCCACGCCTGTCACTGAAGTGTGCGCTCATCTGGAAACTGAAGTCAATCGTTACAACTTGCAGCTTGCGTACTACGACCCACTCGCTCCGCCGTCCGCCGTTTCATTCCAAGGCGCTACGAATTTCCCAGCCGAAGGTTCGTCGACGATTACCCCCGATACATCTGCGGCATGGGCCGATTTCTCGTGCGTGTCTTCTGATCGAGCAACTGGCATACGGCTGTTAGTTTAGACTGGAAGACATCGAACTGTCTCGCAGCTATCACGTGGGTAGTCTGAGTGCTCGGACGCACAGGGAACAAGCCCAGCATCCTACTTGGTACAGTCGAAGCGTCAGTGTGCCCAGAAGACGAGGATGTTCACGATCTCGATCGGCAAGTCCCGTTCGCGTATGCAGCCGCTTCCACCATTCTTCGCCATGAAACCGATTTTGTCTCCTTTCAGCTCCAAAAGAACGAAAACATAGTGGCAGCTATTGCCGTACTCATGGACGAACTCGATCAGTCGAGTCTTCGCACAGTCATCGAAGAAGCGCAACGCAGAATTAAAAAACAACGATAGACCAGCTCACTCTGTCTGTTAATTATATCATTCATTGCTTTTGATGCACAAGCAAACATATACATTCCCTTATTGCTACTGATTGAGTTTAGTTTGTTTTGATGGAAATGATGATATTTTACTTTGAAGTTTGCATGGTGTGCCAATCACAATCGACTTCCATTTTAGAGTGGCCATCAGTGCAAGCTATTAAAATGAACACATATTGCGTCACTGTTGGCGATGATGAAAGAGATGCACCAGATATACGCACAATAAAAACATGAAAACATTGATTGCTTCTGATTCGAGTCAGAGCGCATGAAAAGGAGAGAAGATGAGGAAGACGTGGGGTTTGTTAGACGGTTCCGGGGGGGGGGGAGGAACGGGGAACGGGCGGACCTCTGACAAGGGATGGTCGGGGTCGCGGCCGGGGCGCTGAAAAAGGAGCATGTGGCCTAGAAGTGAGTGAACTCTTATGCGTCGGGGTGCGCTGCGGCTTCCGTGTCGCCGCTAAGTGGACATAACGCGGTCCGTATCTGTGCGTCGGTTGTGGCGAGTGGTGCGGGCGTCGTCGTCACAGCGAATCGCCGTCAAGGTCAGTGACACCAACAACGACTGCGCTTCGGCCGCCGCAGACTCTTACTGATTCGCTGTCGGCCGTTTTTGCTCAGTCGTCCGCCCCGATCCGCTCGTCACCTTTCTTAGCCCGCTCGTCGCTTTCAGCGTCGCAGCAGTGCGCCGCAGTCGCCCTCCGTCCGTCTGTCAGTCGTCCTTTTCCCTCTGTCAGATCTGCGACGTTCTTTCGTCTCCCAATCTCGTCTGCGCCGCATTCGCCCATTCGGACACAGCTCCAGCGGCGCCATGACGGAATGCTGGCGCGCTAAATGGCTCCTATCTGCTTACGTGAGTTATTTTTGTCGATTGCTTGTTATTTGCGATGGAGTGTTAAATGTACCAGCGCGTCCGCTCAATTGAGTCGCCCGCGTGTTTGTCCGATCGTTGGAGAGACATCTCAAGGTCGCCGCCTCCAATCTCTTACCAATGTGTATCAGAATAAGAGGAAAAGTAAAAAATGCAGTTTGGAACGAATTGATTGGCGGGGAAAGGGCAATGTAACGGGGTTGGAGTTGCGGCATATACTTGGTGAATGATATGCGGTCGGCCTTGGGATGGCGCACGCCAACGGCCGGCGGTTCGAGGTCGCTCGCTGACCATGCACCCGTCATCTGCCACATCTCGTCACGACTGCGGTCACGGTTACTTCGGCAATGAACACAGCACTTACAGGCTCTCTACTCTGCCGGCCTCTCTTTCTCAGCCGCCAAGACTATCGACAACAAAATGATCGGTAGGATCGCCGAATCGGTCGTCACCGACGGACAATGTACGGATTTTTTGAAGGTTCGCCGATCGTCACTTGCGGTCCCGACCGGATCGACATTCACGCTTCCACCGAGTCGCCGTTCGAAGGCGTCGTGTTCATCAAGAACTGGCGCCGCAACGACGGCTGCTTTCAGAGTTACGACAGCGAGAAGAACCTGACCAAAAACCCGGGACACAGCATTCCGTTGTCCGACCTCGCTCGATGCGGACTGCAAATGCGAAGAAATGTGAGATCTCATCATGATTATCTCGTCAGCATTCGCTGTTGCAGCCGGAAACAAAAGAACTGGAAATCTTCAGCGTCTTCGTGTTCAGTTTCCATCCGAATTTTGTCACGATGGGCGATCGAGCATTTGCCATCCACTGTACGAGGCGCCCCCATTGAAATATTTTTATTTCGATCACCAAATTCTAGGTATTTTCCGACAACGTGACATCACCGTCGCCACGAAATTCGATTTCATTTCGTAAGCTCAACAGCACGCTCAAATGGTTCTTGTGTAAGCGAGCGCTTTGCAGGGATATCTCTACGCGGGGAATTCTCAGCGGCACGGCGTCGATGCCCAGTGTGGCGCTGAAGATTGTATCGGGACGATTGCCCGATCCGACGGTAAATGCGGCGAGCACCGTTCGCGTCGGCGACCCCATCATGTTCATCTGGTACTTGCCGATCGCTTCGGGTTAGTCTCGACTCGCGCAACTTAATCAATTACCGTATGCTCCGTGCAGATGTATATGGCGTGCGAGTGCGCGATTGCAACGCCGAGACAATGCAAGGACGGCGATTCAAGCTTCTCGAAAACGGCTGCACTCTCGACGATATCACCATCTCCGACGTGACTTATTCGGACGATATGTCGAAGGCGTTCTCAGACGCCATGGCGTTCAAATTTCCCGACGCCGAGGATCTGTGGTTCAAGTGCACGGTGGCGGTGTGTCTGAAGCGCCTAGGCGACAACGACAAAGGCACAAGCGGCGATGCGTGCCAAACTATTTCCGTAAGGATTGCAATGCAAATGCCGAGTCCATGTGCATTCATCGGCGTTCAGACGTGTTCTCAACGAGTGCGCCGCGACGCTCACGACGTCGGGACGCAGTCGCCCGTCGACCCCGGAGTCGACGAGACGGCCGTCGATCAACGTCTTTATATCGTCGACTCGTTCAGCAGCGACCGCGCCACGCCTTCAGCTGCCGGTAAACGCCGTTGCCAACGCCCAAATATGAACGACCGCTGCATCTGGGAGTGTTTCTAGGTCTGAGTTACCATAATCGAACGGTGACACCGCACAGACCTGCGCAACGACGCCGACCGAACGTCGGATGGCAAGTATGCATGCGGCGGTCCGTGTTCGCGCTGCTGTCCAGCACGCTCATCCTGCTCTACAGCGTCACCTTCGTCATCGCAGTCGTCGCCGCCGCCATCTACCTTAACGGTCGACGCCGGAGCGACGGGACAGACCAAAAACAGTTCCACATCGCTTCTTCCTGGCAGATCAAACTGACGCGGTCGTAGCCATCGCCCACTGCGATTCGAACCCAGCCCCATCGTGCTCACGTCACAAATATTCGCACTCTCTCGCTCGTCCGCTTTCATGTGCATACGACTCTATGCTAAATTCATAAAAAAACGATTATTCTCTAAACTTGGGCATCTTTTAGCACGCACAATTGCAAGTCATAGCTACAACGGTTCGTGGAAAAACATGATTCACTAGTCGCTTCTATTCATCGTTAATAGAAGTACACATCAATCTATCAACAGGAACGTATCGACACAATTTCACTGGGTGCGCGTAAAGTATTCCAGATCGATTCGCTTGCAGAAGTCGACCAAGTTTTGATGGCGCTTGACGATATTAGCGAGTTCACCGTCGGGCAGTTCAGTCGTCAGAATTGTGTATAAATGACCAAAAACGAGTGCATCCAATTCCGTCGGACTGAAATAAATGGGCGTTCGCTTTTTTCACAATGGCGGGCAGATTTGGTCCAGTTGGGTCATATGCCAATACTGCGACATTCATTCAATGCCGAAATTAAGCCAACGCACCTTTCGCCGAAAAAGAACATGTTATGACCCAATTTCGACGAAAGCGATCGACAACAGTGATCAACTTCATCGAGCACCTGCAAAAAGAGGAGTCTGCAACGCCCACCAAATAACCGGCTAATGGACGCACCTGATCGATACTTTTGTCGGCCCATCCGAAACTGCGTAGTTTGTTGCAAACCTGACGACCCTTAAGAATGGGCAAGACTGAGCTGAGTGGCCACGGATACACCGATCCGTAGCGTCGTTTCGTCACTTCTTGCAGTGTCGGCTCGTGCAGCCAGCTAATGTACATCTGTGTGCGAATTTAGTGAGCGCAGTCGGCAAGCAACCAATGCTCACCTCGGCATTCTTCAGCACTTCTTCGATAAGGCAGATGTGTGCATGCATTTCGCCAATCTCCACGTCGGTCAGCCCATCCGACAGCTTCACGCCCTGCAGAACAATGTCATTCGTTTCAGCATCCACTCAATTAATATTACCTTTTTTGACACGAGGTCAACGATTGGGAGATAATCGGCAACAACAAGCCGGCCAACCTTCAGAAACGGCACTTCGCCTGAAATCATCCCGGTTGAAAAAACGTGGCAAACGTGGCAAACGAATGGACTTACCAGATGGAGACATGTTCTCGGCATTGGGGCGCTGCTCTATTTTGAACGGCAAGTTGCACATCTTCAGAAACGCTCGTCCACTCAAGCACTCGGCATATTGGTACAGAAGCGACTGTTCGTCTGAAAACAATAATGAATTATATTCACCATTAAAGAAGAAATCGGTACTCTCGTATGGGCCGAATAGCGCAGCATCGTCCCAATTATCATCGACGTTCATCGCCAGTTCGTCGCTCAACAAATCCTTGAAAAACGAACGATCCATCGCGAAACCAAACACTTCCAATTATGTTGCAACGATAAATCTGCAGAATAATTATGATTGTTGTTAATTGGTCGATGTCTCTCCACAAACGTTCCAAACCAAGCAACACACTGTTTCACGAAAAAAACACTTCAATTCAAATGAAATGTCGAAAAAATCGACCTTGTCTACTTGATTTGTTCGTTATATCTACGGTACTTGCCCTGATTCATTGTCGCGCTAAGACAAAGAAATTTCTACCGGACTAAACCGAAGGTTTCTCTCTGACTGAGGTCGTGGACAACAAAGGTGCTCTTTTCTCATGACCGCAGGAACTTGATATCATTATTATCAGTAGCAACAATATCATGCGCAACGTCATCATTAACGACAGACAACATATTCAATCTATCTTCTCTTTCTTTGTTTCAACTGCCGACTGCGACTATGCGAATTCTGAAATCGATGTGTGATCATCGAAGCACAAAAGAGACAGCTTCCAAACCTTGTCTGATAACTCGGATCGCAGTTTCTCCAACGATTTCTTGTACCGATCTTTGTGTTCATCGATTGACTCTTGATCAATCTTAATTTCCTCGACACCCATCCAAATGCCGGCAGTTTCGAGTGTGGTTTTCAGTGTTTTGAGCTTCAAGAAGACGAGTAAGTTCGGTTGAAAGGCGGTAACGTACTTCGTCTTTGTTGGCGATTGAGACGACACTGCCAGAACGTCCGGCTCGGGCGGTGCGTCCAGCGCGGTGAACAAAAGACCGTTCGTTGCTCGGCGGTTCGTAATTGATGACGCAGTCAACGGCTTCGAAGTCCATTCCTCGCGCCACCAAATCACTGCAGACGAGCACACGCGTCTGCAATCGGCGTTCATGCACAAATACAATAAATTCTGAAACCGTACTTTGCCATTTGCGAATCGTTTCAACACTTTTTGTCGACGATTTCCGTACAGGTCCGCATTCAATTGCTCAACCACAAAAGAGCCATCGGCTAGTGAATTGAGCAAAAATGCAAGCCTTGTGCTCGATTCTCTAAAATGAACACTTGAATCACATGTGGTTATTAGGCATCATACCTGGATCCAGCGAAGCAAAGAACTTTGCTCCAGTCGGTGTTTTGTTTGAGCAGCGTATACAAGACGAGTGGCTTGAAGGTAGACTCGCACACTGCGAAGCGCTGCTTCAATTCGGACGGCAGAGACAATGCGCCTTCGATTTCGTCGAGTGGTTCCACGGAGACAGATGTCACTTCCACGGCGGCGTCTTTCTGGGTCTTGTTGCGATCGACGTTGGCACGGAACAAACGCGGCTGGAACAGATTCCACTGCTGCAAGCGTTCCACGTCCTGCGAAAGTGTCGCCGAAAGCAGAATTTTCTGCAAAGGCGGCCGATTCGCCGCCAGCAGAGCCGAAAACGAAGCGTTGCCGATGCGCGGTCGAGTAGCTGAAATGATACGGTAATTTCTATGCCGAGCAGTTCGTGCGGTCGCACCGAAAACAGCGCGTTCGACCTGACCGAGCCAGCCGAGGCGAGCGTCGGTCATCATGCGATCGGCTTCGTCAACTACCAAATACCTGAAACCAAGCTATCTTCGGCAGCACAACCAACTACAACGCACCGCAATTGATCCAAAGGAAGACGTCTGTCGTCGAGCAAATGGTCGAGCAGTCGACCGGGCGTGGCGATCACCACGTCGGCAACGCAAACAATGCCACCCTGAGCAGAAGGGAACAATTCTCTGCGCTCAGTTTCGTAGTCTTTGTTGCCTGTGAGCAGCACTACGCGCAGTCCCCACTGATTGTACTTGACGAACTCGCGATGCACCTAAATTACTTATTAAGCGTACTGCTGAACACGGCAAACGGATCCTACTAGACGAGCTTATCAATCGACTCACTTGGATAGCCAAATCTTGGACTGGAAGCATGATCAAGGCGCGCACGGACGGTGTCACTCTATGCCGAAGACATTGCACGATTGGCAGCACGTAGCAAAGCGTCTTCCCGCTGCCTGAACAAATGTAGCATCATACCAAGTTAATATCCAGATTGTATCAATGTAAATGTCATGGTTAAATTCAGAACACTTCTTAATAAAAACAGACCTGTAGGAGCGGAGATGCAAATGTCTCTAGGAGGCAAAGCCAGCGGTCGTTCAAAGTCGGCGAACAGGACAGGCAACACAGCCTTCTGCACAGGAAACCACTCTTTCACTGTCTTTTCTTTGCGAATGAAACTGAGCAGGTCCCTGTCGATGTCGTTGACGGAAGCTAACGGAGCGCCATCTTCCACCAAATTTGTCGAAAAAGTCGTCGCGCGATCGATCCAGGCGGGCACTGATCTGCAAGAAGCGAATGACTTTGAACGATCGTGGCAAAAGCTTGCTGGAAATTTTCAATCGATCAAGTTCGACTGAGCGATATTGTTGACATTCTTACTGTTATGATTTTAAAAAAACTGACGCACCGCAATTTTTTAAGATCATCGAAAGTGTCCTGGCCGAGTACTTGATAATGAAACGGCTCTTCTGTAGGTTTGGTCTGTTCGGCTTCTGCTTCTGCTTCAACATCATTACCATTGACATCTGCCAGGTCTGATGCACTTTCCGTCTTCAGTTTTTTACCGTGTTTCTTGGATCTGAAAAATACACAGACGCCGGTAATCCAAGCTCGAAATACTAATCTTACGCTTGCTTCGAACGGTCGCCGGGTGTGCCGCTTTCAACATTTTCAAGTTTAGTTGGTTCAACTTCGTCGGACACAACAGAGTCGTTCAGTTTCCTTTTCCGCTTTTTCCCATCCATTTTTTCTGCAAAGCTTTGCCATTGCATGTGCTAAACGCAAATAGTGCGAGTGGAGGTATTGCACTGCAATGTGCACCGATATCGTTACGATGTATTTGGAGACCACTCGACAGCAAATGAAATCAATGTCTATTTACTGAACGCACGAGAACACGATTGACAAAGCAAGTTGCGAGCAATTGAAACAGTACTCAGAGGCAACAATCGGAATCAGTAACGATTCGTCTGCTCCAACGTATTGATCATCGTTTTGACGTCGTTCATGTCGCGCTCAACGATGCCGACCAGCGTCTCCAGTCCTTCCTGACACCGAACGAGGTAGCGCTGAATGTCCTGATTGAAGCCGCGGCGCTCCTCGCCCGTCGGCCGCCCATCAAACAGCGTCGCCCGCGCGTCCTTTTCCCTGGTCAGCAGTTCGGGTTGGCACCGCACCACCGATAACAGCTCGTTCAAACGGCCCTGCAATGCAATGGAGATGAAAATGTGTCGCATCGACTTGAGCGTTACCTTCAGCTGACCGGGCGCGTTCATTTGCGCGTTTAGTGTCTGCAATCGACCTTGAAGGCGCTCTTCTTCACCGTCCAACGAAAACCCAAAGCGCTGTTGCAGCAACTGAACCGTCATAACCTGAAAGCAATATCACGTTTAATACCGAGTATATCCCAAACCAAGCCAACCAACTTTGAGCAGGCGATGAGACAGATTATTCTGGTTGGCTTTCAATTGCGCGCTGCGGGCGTCCAGATTCGAAGTGCTCGCTGATAACGCCGAAATGCGCTCATTGATTTCCTAAAATTTGTCACGTTCGCGATTTTTCATCGATCATTTCAAATAATCACATCCCTTGATTCAGAAGAAAAAAGAGCATCCGATATGAAGGCGAATAACAAAACCTTACCCGAAGATAGAGTTGCTGGAGATCGCCTTCTTGTATTTGCAGTTTTTGTCTGTCGCGCAGCTGAGGAAATCCACGGATTGGCCACGGGATCAACCCCTCCGGGTCGGGATTGTCCTGACGAGCTTGTCGCCATAATAGCGGATCAAAGCCTTAAAAAATACACTTGATCGACAGGAACAAAATGAGCACTCTTTTCTAATGTTCATGTCCGCCGATATGGTTGCGATTCGCTCAGAAGGATGCATGACCGACGGAAATCTCGTACCAATGGGAGGACAGTCGAGGTAGCCCTTGAGTGCCGCATCGTCTAGTGCCACGCGCGCAATCACTTTGTCCACATTCAGTTGCGACTGCAACATTTGTTTCTGTGTCGCTTGACTCAAAAACTGCGCCAATTCGCCGGCTGACACACGCTTCTTGGCCGCCGTCTGCTGGTTCGTTTCGGTGGCGAACACGACCACTTCGCAACTAAAAACAACAGTTAGCTACAAGCTACGGCGCCGGTCGCGTGCAATCGTTTCATACGTGTTGTCGGGAAGCGGCTTGACGGAGTCAATATGCGCATGCAGAGTGGGTTTGTTTCCGAGAATGTTGAAGAGAATGTCGATGAAGGCTTGGCGCTGTTGCGATGTGCACACGTCTTCCGCCGGTCGCCGCACAGTCAGCGTCACCAATCCGTCACTCTCTTGATCCGTCTGATTGCGATTGAAGCCGATCGCCTGCACAAGAACGCCGTAGACTACTATGATGGGAGCCGAGCGACAAGCCGTACTTTGAATCGACAAAAAGGGCCATCGATAGTGTAGTCGACGGGGTTGACGCCGGCCTTGACGTAGCCTTTGCCGCAACCGCAAAATGCCTGCAGCTGATTTAACTTGGCGATCACAACGTCGCGCTCGTCTCCGAACAGCTCGGGTCCGGTCAGAGATCGGGACAGCAACTCCGGATTGGCGGGCTGCAATTCAGCAGGTATGAGAGGAAGAAAAAAACCAGCACAACCATAAGAAAATGAACAAAAGCACATACTTGACAGAAAATTGCAAAAACAAGGCACAATTAATGCTGTTAAACGATGAAATGCAAAGAAATCAATTACCAGCGACGTGATCGATGCGACACTCTGCTGGTTTTGTGTCGGATTGCTGAAACCGAAAAGCCCGCCCGAAGCCGCAGTGGTTGTTGGTCGATTCGAAAAGCTGAAGGCGGGTGCAGAAGTTGTCGCCGTCGTACCGAACAAACCGCCGCCGCTAGTGCCGAAAGCTGGAGCGGTGGAGGACGCCGGCATTGATGGCGTCGACCCAAACAGAGTGCCTAAACCAACCAAATAAATATTATTATTGTTCGCAGCAACAAAGAAATCAAGCACCTGCACCAGCACTCTGCGTGGTCGTTCCGAAAAGGTTGGTAGTGGCGCCAGAAGTCTGCGTATTCGTCCCGAAAAGCGAAGGCGGTGTCGACGTTTGGTTCGTGCCGAATAGTCCGGTCGTGGTGCCAGGTGTCTGCGTGCCAAAAGGACCCGGCGTTTGGGCGGTTGCACCGAACAAATTGGTCGCCGTGGAAGGTGTGCTCGTGCCGAAAAGATTTCCTCCAGTGGCAGCGGCCGGCGTTGACGACAATGCTCCAAAGAGCGGTCTATTTGTTGTCGATGCAACTGGCGTCGCGCCGAAGGAAAAGGCCGGTGTCGAAGCAGCACTGGACGCGGTGCCGAATAAAGGCGCAGAAGTCTTCGGTGTTCCGAACATTTCGTCTGTTTCTGTCCAAGTTCCTCGTTTCCTTTGGTCTTCTCAATCAGCAATTTAACGGCGAAGTTTTTGTTTGTTTCGTCGCTGAAGTGGAAAAATATAAAAATACACACTGATCATAGTTGCTGGGAAAAAATAAAATAGATTAAAGGAACAGATTGAACAGACATGCATATAAACTTACTTTTCCACAACCGGAACTGATCAGATCGCAGCGGGTCAAAGATAACTCCTAACTGATCCTAACCCGATCATTGGGAATCGACCACCGTCTCTCGCAGCAATTCGAAATACATCGGCGACTGGCCTCTTGTCAAGAAACCATAATGCATCTGTAATAAACCATTTTAAATATGCTAAAAAAATTCTTTTGGTTACGATAAGTATGAGCGCAGCAATTCAGCATTGGGAACCGGAATTCTGGAGCAATGTCAAGGGCAGGCATTAGATTCAAACAAGAAGATAAAATTTTGCTCACAAATCAAAAATGATTGCCATTGCGGAACAAAACGCATGGTACACAGGCAGTGTCACTTCGTGCAAAGATCCCTTTTAGGTTGCCGTTTCGGAAGCGGCCGGCGCTTCATTCTTCAACCATTCCGACTGTAGTTTCGAGTGCCCGTGAGGTTTTAATTTGGTGACCGCAAATACAAGTGAGGTGACAAGTCAAGGCAGAGATTAATTTTATTACTACAAGTTTTGATGTGACACATCTGATTGATCCGATGCCAAGGCAGAGCATTTTGATACTGTGCAAGGAAGGATAATGGTTCATTGCTGTGAAAATGATACCTCTTTGTTTGAGGACTCTTCTCGGTCAATTGTGTTCGCTGCCCACTGCGATATGTTTTTTTGTAGCGTGCAGTACATATCAACGATAGTCGTTCGAATTTTTCACTCGACTTTCCTTTTCGCTGTGAGGCACTTGATAACCTGTTTTGCCAACGAGATCGAAAACGTTTATGTTGTCAACAGACATAACTGAAACCGTTCCTGTTTCATCTCATAGCTAGTTTTCTTCATTATCCATCAGCATTTCCTGTTCTATTTTTTCGATTGTTGCTACTTGACTATCGGGACGGCGAAACCACCTTGACGGTAGTAACTTGTACAGTATAGTGGACTCGAAGGCTAAAATATAATGCCAGACTCAGTCGTACAGCGCGAAATAAATTATTTGGCACATATAAAACTGAATCTATCAGAAATAGATGTGGTATTACTGCCGAAACGGACGCCATTATTATTGAATAATCTACTGTTTGCACTTTTAAGGCAGACTTTGCATGGGGAATAAATTGTTGAGTTGGAATTGCCTTGACGGATTGACGGATCCCTTGAATTCTCTTGTTCGTGCTCATAATCCCCAAGTGCACATCAGTGCTGCGCAAAGGCGGGTGAGGGTGAAACTCGTTGTGCGAGAGGCTCGACGAATTTACATAACGTGCGATGAAACGCGTACGGCGATTGTTGGCGTTGATATGGATGGGACGATAGGGCGGTTAGTGGTGACAAACGGTGGTGGGTGGAAGGATGGAAGGATAATAGGCGGCAAATCACCTGGATGCCTTGTGGTGGACGGGAAAGTGGGTCAGAGCGGTCCGGTCTCCAGAGCCGGAGGCGGTTTTTGCGCGAGGAGAGCACGTTCGCGCGGTCCCACAAGTCAATGCCTTATCGGGACTGGTCGGGCTTGTGCTGCATTGCACCTGGGGCTGCTGTGGCTCGGCGTCGGCAGGGAACGGCGTTCGTCCTTGCTCTGTCGTCCGCTACCGATTTCATTTCCGCCCCTTTCTGTCGTCCGTCCGGAAGCGCAGTGTAAAGTGGCGACGGGGAAAGTCGCCAGCGACCGACCGGCCACCGCAACTATCGCGACTCGATGGACATCCTTGGTGTCGGCGGCGGTCGGCATTGATCGAAGTAGGACTGGCGGCCGGCGGAGACCTCTGACTCGTGCGCCCCCTCAGTCGTCGTCGCGCTGCTGATCGGTCGGTCTGCTCCACTGTCGCTGCCCACGGCGGCGGCCACGCAAAAACACTTGTTCGTCTTCAATATGGTCGGCATGCGGTCGTGCAATTAGCACCGCCCTGCGCGTCTGCTCGTCCGTCTAGTCAGCGCTTCGCTTCTCGGCGCTACCATGCGCCACTACCGACCAGTGGCGCCTTCGCGCCCGATTCCTCTTCTTATTCTCTTCATATTCTGCTGTTCTGTTTCACTTAGTGAGCTTCTGCCATATTTGCTTCCATTTATCATCACTTGGCGCCGCTTTAGCCGACGCGCAGACGTCCACGTCGGGTCCTTGCGGCAAGTCCGAGTTTGCGTGCCGGATCGACCAGACGACATGCATTCCGCTCATCAAATGGCAGGACGGCGTTGAGGACTGTGCGGACGCCAGCGACGAAGGTTTGTTTACTCGCACCTGTTTGTGTCTGTGTGAATCATTGTTGCTGAATCGCACCAACCGGTTGATTCGTTTGGCCGCCGAGTGCTAATGCCGTCGCGCTTGCATGTGTCCGCACAAAGGCATCCAGTTTCGATACCATGGTTGCTGTCCAGATGCCGACCAAACCCTGTGCGAATAGGCTGTTGATGTGGGAAATGGGCTGGACGGCGCCCGATCTCCTAGGTCGTGGTCGCCGACGGAAATGTCGGGACCTCACTCTCGGCAGTGGTGGAGAGCGATTGACGCGCTCAGTGCTCAACCAAGGGCACTAAACTCGCGTCTTGCAGTCCCCACCCTACTGTAGGCCGTGCCGCCGCGTCGGCCACGGACGCCGTCCAAGGCCGCCGCCACTTGTGCGGGTGCTCGTCATGTCGAGCGTCATTTACTGCACGCCCGATGACGGAGGGATTGACCGCTTAGCGAGCTGCTGACCGGCGGGCGCTGCGAGGTCGGCGGTCAGTGGGTGGTCAGCGGGAGACCCGTCCCTTGGCGGTTGTTGCCGTCTGTCCGCTTCAGAGCGGCGGTACTTTGTTTGAACTACTTGAGCGCACGGTGCTCTTGAACGCAGTCGAGGGTGTCAAATGTGGGTCGGTGTGGCGCTCGTGTTCTGCGATTTGGGCGGTCCAGAAATGAAACGTAACCTTAGGCGTAAAGACGGTCATTCTGTTGACCGCAATCGATCAGTCTCTGGCCGCGACGTACACACGCCGTTATTAAGAAACGGCCATGGGAAACAATATCCCCGGGTCTTAATCGGAACATCGTAATGTCACACAAACAGTGAAAATTGAATGAAGGAAAAAATAGATGAATGGGGACTGATTTCAGAATGTCTTCCGTGGCAATACGACTGCAAACTCGGCAAGCCGCGGTGCGTCAATCTGCGCAATCTGAACGATGGCAGCATAGACTGCATGTCCGGATTCGACGAAGGTACCACCTAAAATCTCGCACAAATCGAATGATTGAATTACATACATCGTGATCGATTATTTGCAGAATGTCCTGCTCACTTTTTCGTTTGTATGGACAGAAGTGATTGCATCGATCCGAAACGGTACCTCGACGGACGGATGGACTGTCGCGACGGCTCCGACGAACGTGCGATCAGCCGAACATTTCAGTCACTCTGCGCATTCGTTTCAGCTTGCCAAGCGGCGCACTTCTTGTGCCGGGATCGGTCTCAGTGCGTGCACACGTCTCACTTCCAAGACGGCGTCTCGGACTGCCACGACGCTAGCGACGAAGGTCGGCGCTTTGTCTTGCGTTCTTGACCACCGCGTAGTGCGATGCGAGGACACACACGTCTTTGTTGCGACCTCTGCATCGGTTGTCTGTGACGACGGACGACCGTTACTCTTCTTTGTGCACAACTCTGTTTTGCTATCTCGTCCTTCCATCCACCGATGGGACGCCGCCCTTCCGGCCGATTTTTTCGGCTGAGGCCAGCGCCTTCTCTGTATGAAATTGTGCGTGCCGCCGGGGGGACCAAAACGCCGACACGCACGCCTGACCCTGTTTCTGGAGCCGCGATTGAAACGTCGAAAACAGTCGGCGTCTCTTTTGGGTGGAGGAAACGGTGACCTTGAGCCGCGTCCGGGCGCTTCATTTGCGCCCTCCTCCTCGGCCGCTCACCCCGTCCTCATCGGCGTTTCATCAATTCACACACGTGTGCGCGCAAAAAGCGGCGGAAAAGAGACACGCATGAGCGACGAACAAGTCACATCGGCCATCCCAAAAGTCACGCCCACGGGTTTGTGGGACGTTTCGCCGAGTTCTGCTGATTATGCAGCGCCCTGTGGCGCTCAGAGAGGCCGCCCTGTGCCCAGAGGTCGAAGACGCGGCGATTCTTTGAAATGCGAAATCGCTTCGCAAGGACGGAGGGGGCGGCAGACAACGACATACGTAAGGCGGTCAACGGCGCCAGATTCTCCGTTCTGCCGCTCCGTCGAGACGTCGTACGCCTCCACGGCCTTCGACCGTTGGAGGGAAAGTCGTTGGGACACGTGGGATTCGCATCGGCCTCGTTACGTACCGCAATCTTCGTCCGCGAAAACACTTTCAAAAAACACAACTGGTTCCGCCTCGCAAAAATCAACAGCGATCCGAGCGCTGCCGACCCGGCGAGGGGTCGTTGTAGGGAACTGAAAACAATATCGTTTTAGAATGCACACTCTTCCAATTCCAATGCCCCTGTGGCGAGCCGCGCTGCATCGAGTTTGCCAAGTTCGGCGACGGCGTCAACGACTGCGTCGATGGGTCGGACGAAAGGGGCAATTCATCGGCGCCGATCGGGTCGTGTCCGGACGGAACGGTGCCCAGAAATGGCAGCATCGTCGCCCCGTTGCCGCCGCCGGGTCCTCCCATGATCCCGTGCAGCGCCACTCAGCCCAACACTTGCAAGTCGGAACTGGGTGAAATGTGTTTGGTACGTTGTCGTGATTGCACTGCGCCATGGCCATCGAGTACTCTCTTCGCTACTATAGATAATCGGCGGCGCTCCTCGATGCATGTGTCAGATGGGTCTAATAAGACCGCCCGGCTCGGTCAAGTGCATGCCTCCGCCCATGGTCATCGAGTTGGACAAGACGAGCAGCACATCTCCAAGAACGACTGCATCAACCAAAACGACGAAAACGCAGACGACTTCTCGGGTTAACACAACGCCACGAAGCCCCAACCCGGTCGCCTTGGGTGCCGTTCAAAAGAAAGAGTCAACTGCGCTTCCTGTGCTCAAGGAAGACCAGAACGTCACAGTCAGCAAATCTACGTGCGACCCGAGCGATCCCCGAAGTTGCCCGGGATCTTCTGAAAACTGCTCGGAAATTTCATCAAACGTGTTCGGTTGTACCTGTATCGGCAATTTCACGCGCGATCCAAAACGAGGAGTTTGCATCGGTAATCGACGCGATTAAACCAAATGGACCGGGTCTAATTTGACGCGATTGCAGGAATGGTCGACGAATGCTCAGATCCGCTGCTCAACGACTGCGATCCGAACGCCGTGTGCATGGACAACCCGTTGTCGTACGAGTGTCTGTGCAAGGAGGGCTTCATCGACATGTCGGAAGTGCCGCGCGTGAGACCGGGCATGACCTGTCTGCCTTGTGAGTAGTTGACGGCCGAATGCTCAATAGTACGCAACAGTTACAGTGGTCAACGAATGCGCTTCACCGGACAGTAACCAATGCCATCTGAACGCCACTTGTCTCGATTTGCCGGGCGGATACACTTGTCGATGCAAAGAAGGCTTCCAAGACATCTCTACGGGCGGCGCCCGAGAACCTGGTCGTCAGTGTCGCAAGCGTATGCTTCATTGTCCTTACGCACGATCTGACGAGATAAATATGATAAATTCTCATTTAGTTGTGAACGAGTGCGAGGATGGAACAGCACAATGCCACCAATTCGCCACCTGTATAGATCACGAAGAGGGCTACCAATGTCGGTGTCCGATCGGATACGTCGATTTATCGCCCGATCCAGTCAGTCAACCTGGTCGGCAATGCGCTCAATGTATGACCCTCTTTATTGCTAGGTATCCATGTATCCACAGATCGGTTCCTCAAAAATCCAATCGTCTTTCAGGAATTTCCTTAAGTACACGATAAATTTCTGTGCTTACCTTATAACCATTTTGATGATCAGGATTTGAGCAACGATGTAATTCAATGATTTTTGCGATAAATTACCGGGGTTTTCCGTAAATAACCCCGCCCCATAAAAGTTCACTGTGCTTATTTTCGGAAAAATTTTTTTTGATGGCCCTAATGGAGTCGTCTTTAGAAACTGAGGGCTGGTGGGTCCGGCCAAAAATTGGTAAGGGGGACTCTTCATCATCTTTCTGTTTTGCCGAAAATGGTAATTTCTCGAAAGTAAGCCCTAGCAGGGCGGCGCTAAGGGGGACGGGGGGAAAATACCCTCCCCGTCTTTTTGAAAAAAACGTGTTCGCCACATAGTGGCGAAAAAAACTGGTGAAAAAACGTGTTCGCCACCCACGTAGTGGCGAAATTTTGACAAATTTCCCCCCCCCCCCGTTTTTTTTCTGGCGCCGCGCCTGAGCCCTAGATTTATTTACGGAAAATGCCGGTACACAGATGCTTTCTAAAATTTCGGGTCGCAATTTGAGCAGCAGCTCTTCGGCATTTTATTAGACGTGACCCATGGTGCCTCTGTTTCTTGATGTGCTACATGGAACACCTCATATCGCACCATATCTATCCGTCTGAGCGCGTGCATCGATTGCTGTGTGTTGCTTTAGTGATAAACGAGTGCAGTGGAAATGGCGCCAACGACTGCGATCCGGTGAACGGCGAATGTGCTGATACTCCTGAAGGATTCGTGTGTCAGTGTCTGCCAGGATTCATCGACCAGAACCCGCAGTTGCCAGGTCGAAACTGCACCGGAAGTGAGTTATTTATTGCCTTTCCAGTTTTCGTTCATGACGGTGCAATGTGTATGTGTCGGGTCTCACGCTCGTTCCGCTTTCCAAGGACAATCGTTTTGCGTGGTTTTGTTCTCCCAAGTTGTTCGTTTGAAATTTTTTCAACAGTCTCGGCCCCCCGATGGTTCGGTCGTGACGGCGATTTTTCGGTCGCGCGTTGAAATACGCGAACGAACGGCTGCGAGCGCCCGAAGGTCGCAGAGCGCTCGCCCGTCGAGCCTCCTCCACCGGGTGTCGGCACGGTTGTAGACAGTCACTGTATGTGTTGCGGCGCCGGCGGCAGGTAGTGTCCCATGTTAATCTGCTGCGGCAGTGGTCAGTCAGGCTCCCCGAGCTCCATCAGCCTTCCGTGAGAGTAATTGCACGCATGGCGCCCTGTGGCCGGCGACAACGCCGCCTCCGTTGTTCGGCAATTGTCGGCGCGCGGTCGGGTCAGTGGTTTTGGTTGGACGCCGCCTCTGGTCGCTGCCGAAGCCGCATTTACCGACCGATGCGAACACTGTGGTTGTCCTCGAGCGCGGCTGAATGGGACAGATTGGACGAATCCCTCGACGCCCCCCAAATAGGGTGCAGGTAGCGACTGTCGTTCGCTAAGGACAACGGATGGGCCGCTGCTCGTCAGCGGGCACCTGTCGGCGAGTGGTCGTGGCGTCGTTCGCCGGCGCCGGCGATTCTAGTCGCGAGATCGGCGGTCGGAGGGGTTGGCGCGGTTTCGTCGTGCGGCGCCGCCCATTATTCGGTGCACAAGTGGCGCAGACGATACGTTTAGCGAGCGGGGCGGTGGCCGCCGAGTCTTCTTCGGCGTTCTTTGCGTGCGCGACGACGCGTGAGACAGACGACTGTAAATCGCCGCGGTCGCCCACGACTACGGCTTCTGTGTCATCGTGTTGTCCCAGTTGGGCACTCGGAACAGTCGCTGGGCGTCGATTCCACTCGTTCGTTGTCTTCGCCGATCGCCGACTGTTTGTTTGACTTTGCACTACTTCGACCAGTCACCGCGTGGACGGCCGTCTTCTTGACGGGCATTTACGGAGCGGCGCATTGGACCCGCCCTATTCATCTTCGCCGACATCGTCCGTCCTCCTCTCCGTCCGTTGCTGGTCGTCTCCCTTTCTTGCGCCTCAAAGGCGCTCACTGAACATGGCTCGTCATCGGCACTTGCTCGCCGTTTTTGCGGCTTTCATTTCTTGTGCCACTATTGCCGCTGGTCAAGGATTGGGTAAGACCTACGGCGCACTGTCATTGTTCTTATTCTAATGCGACCGATATTTCCTCTTCCGGTTCATGATTGATTGAGAGTTGTTCTTTAATGGGTAATTTCAGGCGACAACCCATGCCAAGATTACTCGCTACACGACTGCGACAAGAACGCGGTGTGCAAGAGCAGCCAGCCGGGCTACTTTGAGTGCCAATGTCCGAGCGGCTTCGTCGACCTGTCGCCGGACCGTCGCTTCCCGGGCCGAGTGTGCAAGTCAGGTACGTGTGGCTGCGAGGGTGGCGGAGCTGTTTTCTGAGCTGGAGATGGGCGGCAACGTCCGCTCAGTGGACGAGCCAAGGTCGCCAGCGCCTTGTTGTCTCTCGCGTCGTCGGGGGCAAAGCGAAGTCGCATTCGAACGACCTTTTTCATTGCAATGTCGTTGCCGTCGTTTCCGTTTGAGAAAGAAGGCAGTTTCATTAGACCCGCGATTCGTGCGAGATCGAGGCGCGACACGGCCGCCTTCCTTTTTACCAGGCGCCGCCATGCATGACGAGTTCATCGCGGCTGTTTGCGCTGTCCTCGCCCCACAGCGGTCGCATTGTTTTTTTGTGATTGGATCAGTACGAAAATACCGAATGTCACTTCTTTCCCCTCTTCCTGGTGCGCGCTCTAATTCGGCGTTCTTCGGCCAAACGACCACCTTCTCTGACGACACTTGCGTCGGCACGCCTCGACTAAGCGATCGCACGCGAAAACGCCTGAATCAAACACGCCTGTGTTCCAGCGGGTATGGTAGAGTGGGTCCGCACACGTGTTTCCATGACCATTTCGGAATGACGACGAGTGCGCGGGAGGTGGGGGTGGAAATGCGCTGCGATCTGGTAGTCGGCTGCAAGAGTCCATTGTGGTTCGGTCGTGCGCGTCCCCCGAGTACGGCCGTTGATTCATGGGCCCATCGCCCCTGCTCGGCGGCAATTTTCTCATCAAAGAGTGAGCCAGCGGTATCATTTTGTCGACCTTGAGAAACGTGAATTACGTTCAAAAACGTCGTTGTAAACGCTACCGGGGTAGTTCTCTCCCCGTCGCTGCTACCCATCGTCAATTCGATCGCTATCTTTGGACGTTCTTTCGTCCGTTCAATGATTTGCCCGTGGCAGCCATTGCGGATGGCGTCGTATCTCGGGGAGACGCAACCAGTCGGGCACGTTGGCCGACAAAAAAGACGATAGAAATTGCTTTTTGCGTTTTCATCGTCGGCATGCACACACGCGCGCACATTGATGTCGGAAATGGCCCGTCTGACCCGAATTCATTGGTGCGCAACGGACATTCGTTGACAGTGTCACTGGACAATCGCCGGATAATGCGGGATGGGCACAACCGGGGCGGATTCGAACTGAACTTGAGCGGCGCAACGGTGGACGAGCCTCACTGAACGACTGTCGCTTTCAGAGACGAACGAGTGCAGACTCGGCACGCACCAGTGTGACCCCAACGCCGACTGCGTCGACACCAAAGAGGGATACTCGTGCCGCTGCAAGCCCGGCTGGGCCGACACTTCCTCCGACCTGCTCAACGCCCCCGGCAGACAGTGTGGCAAATGTCCGATTCTCCAACAATCACTTTTCCACACACGCCTCTTACGTTTTCAGCTGATCAATGCGCCTCCTTCAACTGTTCGGCTGACGCCGATTGCCGCGAGTCGCCAAGCGGACCCGTTTGTCAATGCCGGGTTGGTTTCGCAGATGTCTCCCAACAAGGTCAACCCAGCGGTCGAGTGTGCAAAAAACGTAAATGTTTTCTTTTGTGATATGATGATCGAACGACACAATTTTTTACAGGAATAAATGAATGCACGGAGAAGAAACACGATTGTTCGTCCAATGCCCAATGCATCGACACGAGCGATGCGTTCACTTGTCGCTGCTCGGACGGCTACCGAGACGAATCGCCCGACGTGCTGACTCGACCGGGACGAGTCTGTGTGCAATGTACGCTCACTCCATGTACCAACTTGTTCTAACATGATCCCTCGTATTCAGCGTTTGTGCCCGAGCCGCCCGAGTGCGACGTGAACGACCCGCTCAGTTGCGACCAGCGCAAGGCCGAGGTGTGCGTCTTCGTCGAGGGCACGTACAAGTGCAAGTGTCCCGCCGGGTTCAGTCGGCTGCCCGACGGGCGCTGTCTCGTCATCAACGAATGCTCGGAAGCGCGTCTCAACGACTGCGGCACCAACTCGCAGTGCATAGACCAGGCCGAAGGCTACACCTGCCAGTGCCAGACGGGATTCGCCGACGTGTCCACCAACGCTACCAGCAAACCAGGGCGCATTTGTCGTCAACGGGTGAACGAGTGCGCCGACGCCAACCGCTACGGCGTCGACTGTAACAGCAACGCCGTCTGCGTGGACACCGACGAAGCTTTTACGTGTCGTTGCCGTCCCGGATTCGCCGACGTGTCCGAGAACTACAATCGACTGCCCGGCCGGCGATGCATCGAAGCAGTCAACGAGTGCGTCGATTCCGGCAGCAACGATTGCGCGCAGCAAGCCGTTTGCGAGGACGCCAAGGAGGGCTATACGTGTCATTGTCGCACTGGTTTCGTCGACGCGTCGCCCAACATCACGCATTACCCGGGACGTATCTGCAACAAACCAAAAGGACCGGATGAGCCCGGAGGTCCGACCTCTTTGCCGCAACTGGAGGAGTGCGATGTGAAGAATCCTCGTTGCAAGCAGAATGAAGTGTGCGTCGACAAAGAAAAGAAGGGCGTCACACTCTGCGAATGCGCTCCCAACGCGTTCCGCTTCGAAGACGGCAGCTGCAGACGTAACATTTTCTGGCCTTCATTGCCAAACCCTATCTGCTATTTTTTCAGAGTTTTCTGCTTGCGAGAATAAGCACGATTGCGACAAAAACGCACTCTGCTCCAACGCCTTCGATACCTTTCGGTGTCAATGCAAACCGGGTTACTTGGATCTGTCAACCGATCCACTAAAAGCTCCGGGACGTATTTGCAAAGAATGTGCGTCGATACTCGTTAGATCAATTGGTTACTTTTTTCCCATTGCAGTGGTCAACGAATGTGCGAACAATCAACACGACTGTTCCCCGTTCGCCTCGTGCATGGATTCGAGTAACGGTTTCGCATGCAGTTGCAAAGACGGCTACATCGACACTTCGTCGCAGTTTGGACTCGGACCCGGTCGTCGCTGCAGCAACTGTTCGTTGTGGCCGCCGCACCACTTTCTTTGTGTCTGATCGGCGTTCATTTCAGCCAGCAACGAGTGCGCCAGTCCAGAGCTGAATACGTGCGATGAAAATGCAGACTGTGTGGACACTCAGGACAGCTACACGTGCCAGTGCTACGCCGGATTCATCGACGTGTCGAGCAGCGCCAATCTGCCTCCAGGGCGCGTGTGCACGGTGCAGACCACCTGTCCCAAGCAGGCCACCGATCTCATGTTCCTCATCGACGGCAGCGGCTCCATCGGCTCCTATGTATTCCGCAGCGAGGTGCTGCGCTTCGTGCGCGAATTCGTGGAGCTGTTCGACATCGGTTTGGACAAAACACGAGTGGGCGTCATCCAGTACAGCGACCAGATTCGTCACGAATTCGACCTGGCCCAGTTCAAGGACAAGGCGGGCGTACTGCAGGGCATCGACGACATCCAGTATTTGACGGGTCTGACGCGCACCGGCGCCGCAATCCAACACATGGTGATGGAGGGATTTTCCGACCGCCGAGGAGCTAGACCAGTTTCCGACACCGTATCCCGCGTAGCCATCGTTATCACGGACGGTCGGTCGCAAGACAATGTGACCGGCCCGGCGCTCGACGCTCGTCAGAAGGAAATTCAAGTGTTCGCCATCGGTGTCACTGATCACGTGCTCGCGTCCGAGCTCGAAGCGATCGCCGGCTCGCCCAATCGATGGTTCTACGTCGATCGTTTCAAGGATCTCGACACTCGGCTGCGCAGTCTCATCCAGAAAGCCGCCTGTCCTCCGCCCGAGCCGACCCAGAAGCCATCTGGTCCTTGCAATCCGTCCACTCAGACGGGCTGCAATCGTGCGCTCAACGAAGTCTGCATCGAACGCAAAGGCATATTCAGCTGCGTCTGTCCCGACAAATTTGAACGGCATCCGTTGACGCGAGTGTGCGGCGGCGACATTTGCAATCATCAGCTCCTCACTTCTTGTCCGAATCCCGAAGTGTGCAAACTGACGCCATTCGGAAATCATCGCTGCGTTTGCCCCGACGAATACGATCGCAGTGTGCGCACTGGATTCTGCCGTACGTTCACCTACTTCGTTGTTCAGCTAGTTACTGTATTATTTCAGTGTCAAACAACCCACCTCGTCCGACGGTCTTGCCCAGCTTGGACGAGTGTGGCAGTGCCCGCGGCAAAAAATGTCCGACTGGCGAGCGGTGTGTCAATTCTAGCGGAACAGTGATCTGTCAGTGTGAAGCCGGTCTACAACGAGATCCCAGGAGTCAAGTGTGCGGTGTTCCCGGCTCGTGCGATCCTACATTGCCAGAACCCTGCGACTCTCGCAAACGCGAAGTCTGTCTGCTGCACCCGTCGGCTTCCTATTACACTTGTCAATGTCCAGTCAACTATCGACGACAATCCGTCACCGGAGTTTGCTGTGAGCTAATTGGCTGCTTATCTTCGACTATGTTCGAGAAATGACGCTAATATTTAGTGATTGACGAATGTGCCAGCGGCAAACACGATTGCGACAAGTCCGCCCGCTGCACCGATACCGACGACAGTTTCATCTGCGCCTGTCTCAATGGATTCCTCGACCACAGTCCAGATCAGTCCAATAAACCAGGAAGAGTTTGCATCGCAGGTGAGAGCGTCAGTTCGACGGAGCCAACAAAAACATAATCGCCGTCTGTTTGAGAGCAAAATGAATGTACTTCAAACACGCACAACTGTTCGGCGAATGCGATCTGCACGGATACCCCCGATTCTTACCTGTGTCGATGCAAACCAGGATTCGTCGACTTTTCACCGAATCCCAGCCGTTTCGGCGGTGTGATTTGTCAGGAAGTGGTGAACGAATGCTCCAACCCGTCGTTGAATACATGCCACAAGGATGCGCTGTGCATCGACACCACCGAGTCATACAAGTGCTTGTGCAAGGCGGGCTTCGTCGACATGGACGAGCTCCGCAATCCTGGCCGTAACTGTCAAAAGGGTACGACCATTGATTGATCGAGACCTTGACCGGCGCAAATTTCAGTTCACGTCAACGACCGCTGTTCGCCGGGCAACAACGACTGCGACCGGAATGCACGCTGCACTGAGCGCGGCGACAGCGAGTTCGACTGCGTCTGTCCGACCGGCTATCGCGACAAAAGTCCCAATCCCAACCAACGACCCGGACGCGTCTGCATTCCTCGTACGTCTTTTGCGGCCCGCACTGCAGATAACAAAGCACCGCTCGAATGGTTTCAGTGATTCCTGAATGCGATAATCCTTCGCTCAATGATTGCGACTCGCCGGATCGCGCCATCTGCACAGATACGGACGACGGATACCTCTGTCGTTGCAGACAGGGCTTCTTGGACATTTCGCCCGACGTCGCCCAGAAACCCGGTCGATTGTGCAAACCTCGTACGAGAGTTGATATTTTCCTCGCGACCCTCAAAAGACATTAAGAGCGCATTTTGTAGTCGAGAACGAGTGCCTGAAGGGCGTCGCCGATTGCGCCAAAGACGGTGGACTTTGCGAGGACACGCCCGACTCGTACACGTGCCGATGCGCCATCAACTACCTCGATGTGTCTCTTGACCGCCAGACTCGACCCGGTCGGCAGTGCAAACGCCGTACGACAGCTGACCATTTCGTTCGCTTCTTACAACAACCCAATAATATTTCAGTCGTCAACGAATGCACGACCGGTCAAAATAACTGCTCACCGCAAGCGACTTGCACGGACACTGAAGATTCGTTCGTGTGCGCTTGCCCGGCCGATTACATCGACGTGTCGCCCGATCCAGCACGTCTTCCGGGCCGTCGCTGTCTGCTCCGTACGTTCAGCAATTTTAAAATTTAAGTTTTCAAACGACATAGTCTCTTTAGGTTCTAACGAATGTACGGAGAAGAAACACGACTGCTCTCCGAACGCAGACTGCATGGACACGCCCGAATCGTTCAAATGCAAATGTCGCAATGATTTCATCGACGAGTCACCCGACCAGCAGAATCGACCAGGACGCGTGTGTCGGCCGCAGCTCGTGGATGAGTGCCGATTGGGAACTCACGATTGCTCCAAGCACGCCACCTGCGTCGACCAGCCCGACGGCTTCACGTGTCAATGTAACCCCGAATTCTTGGACGAATCGCCGAACAAGATTACCCGTCCTGGCCGCGTGTGCGTGGCCAAGCCGACGCCGCCGCCCGACGAGTGCCGCGTCGATCTGGAGACGTCGTGCAAGGTAGCGCTGAACGAAGTGTGCCGACTCGTCGGTGGAGTGCCCAAGTGCGCTTGTCCCATCAACTACTCGCGCGACCGCACGTCCAACGCGTGCACTGTGGTCAACGAGTGTCAGTTCCCGCAGTTGAACGACTGCGATCAGAATGCCGAATGCGTCGATCAACCGATCAGCTACACTTGTCTCTGCAAGGCCGGCTTCAAGGATAGTTCCGTCGACCAGCTGACCAGACCCGGGCGCAACTGTCAGCCACGTGAGTCGTTTCATTCGCCTCTCGCCATTTCTTAGTCATCGGTTTCAGTGGTGAATGAATGCCAGTTCCCGCAACTGAACGATTGTCATCAGAACGCCAACTGCACAGATCTCGAGGAGGGCTACTCGTGTAAATGTCGCGACGGCTACGAAGACCGCAGTCCAGCGCGACCAGGCCGCGTATGCCAGCAGGTGGTCAACGAGTGCGAGAACCCTGCGCTCAACAGCTGCGATCCCAACGCCGACTGCATCGACGAGCAGCAAGGCTACAAGTGCAAGTGTCGCGACGGCTTCTTCGACGTCTCTCCGTCGCCGAATCTTCAAGGCCGCGGTTGCCGACAAGGTACCTTGACAACTGGCGCATAAGCAAGTCAACTGTGCCTCTTTAGTTGTGAACGAATGCAGCAGTCCCAATCTGAATGACTGTCATCAGTCGGCAGTGTGCACCGACACGCTCGACTCCTACCAGTGCGCCTGTCCCGCCAACTCGCGCGACATTTCTCCTAATCCTGCCTTCGCCGGTCGAGTCTGCCTCGTCTGTAAGTCGCCATGTTAATTGTTCAACACCAACTGTCAATCATTTATTTCAGTCGAAAACGAATGTGTGACGGGCAAACACGATTGCGATCCGAATGCCATCTGCCGAGACAACGAGGAATCGTTCACCTGCGAATGCGCCGTCGGCTACACCGACCGATCGCCGAACAAGCTGAGTCGAGCGGGTCGCGTCTGCGTGCAGCTGATCGACGAATGCGCCACTGCTCGCCACACGTGCAGTCCGCAGGCCGAATGTCGCGACTTGGAGGAGGGCTACACGTGCGAGTGCAAAGACGGCTTCGTCGACCGCTCTCCCGACTTGCTCACCCAACCGGGCCGCGTTTGCGGTGTGCCAGGTAACCATTGCGGCTGGTTTTTACTTCTGGGGTTTCAAAAAATAAATCGAGCAAAATTCGTTTTGTTAAATTTGATTAGTCCGGGCTCCAGCAAGCGTTATAGCCGTAGAAAAAATGAAATATTTTGCCTGTTGAATGCTCAATGAAATCAATAGCATATCTCGATTTGCAGCTGTTTGTCCGACTAATCACCAGTGCAGTTCTGCCGCCGTGTGCGAGCCCTTGGGTGGTACTGATTACCGATGTTCTTGTATCCAAGGTTATGTCGACCAATCATCCGACGGTCTGACTGGTCGAATTTGTGTCAGAGGTAATCACTTTGTTTTCTGCTCGTGCATATCTTGCGCTTGGCTTGGCGATCTCTGTGCTGATAGCTGTTTGATGGGACGCTTTGGCTTGTGGTGTTGTGCTAACGGCTTACTGTGCTTGGTGCAGCGAACGGCTGTTTGGATCCGCGCTTGAGCGATTGCTCGCCAGACGCTCAATGCACCAACGGACCGCGGGTGGGCGAGTACAAGTGCCGTTGCTTGCCCGGCTTCCAAGACGGCGGCGAGAAGCCGGGCACCATCTGCATTCCCTTCGCCGATGCGGATCGTCGCCGGAAGCCTACGTCCACGCCCCAGCCGTCGCTGTCCGCTTTGTCGTCTTTAGCATTCGCTTCTTCAGCAACAGGTCGGTACTGCTCGCTTGCTGGGCTTACGAGTGCTATCTATCGCTGCTTCCGTTCCATTATTGTGCCGCCATTTCCTATAGTAATCAAGTAGAATGTCAAACAATTTAGACAATGAATGCCGTGATCCGCGACTGAACAATTGCTCTCGCAACGCCATCTGCTATGACGAACCGCGTGGATATCGCTGCGAATGCGCTCGCGGATACATCGATCGCTCTCCAGACGTTAATTTTGCTGGTCGTGTTTGTGAACCGCCCGCCTCGGCAACTCCACCTCCGAGTTCGTATTCTGTTGTTGATATCTGAAAGAAACTGTAACTAATAGAATGAATTTTTCAGAGCACCCTTGTCAGGATCCGCTATTGAACGACTGCCATCCGGCAGGAACTTGCAGAGCTCAAGGCGCCCTGGGGTACACATGCGAATGTCTGCAAGGCTATGCCGACCGTTCGCCCGACGTGCAGAACAAGCCCGGTCGGGTGTGCGTCCTCACGCAACCGATCTGTCTCGACCCGGCGCAGAACGACTGCCATCCGGCGGCGATCTGCAGCGAGACGTCCGACCCAGAGAAGTACACGTGCCGATGCCGCGACGGTTACGTGGACGAGTCACCGAACACGAATCGTCCCGGCCGAATGTGTGCCGAACAAGTGAACGAGTGTCTCGACCGCGCACTAAACGACTGCGACCCGGTGGCCGTGTGCGAAGATCGCCCCAAGGGATACACGTGTCGCTGTCCGGTCGAGTCCAAAGATCAGTCTCCCGACCCCCAAAAACCCGGTCGCAAATGCTTCAAACAACTCGACGAGTGCCGCAATCCGCTGCTCAACAACTGCAGCCGCTTCGCCGACTGCATCGACAAGGATAGCGGCTACGAGTGCAAGTGCCGCGCCGGCTACCACGACGACAACCCCACGCACGCAGGCACCGTCTGCAATTACAGTACGTTTATTTTTCAATATGAAAATGTCTTAGTCGTGCGCTTGCAGTCATCAACGATTGCGAATCGACCAATCTCAATGATTGCGATCGAAACGCCGACTGCATCGACTTACCGGGCGGCTACTCGTGCCAGTGTCGTCAGCCGTACCTCGACGAATCGCCCGACAAGCAGAGCCACCCCGGGCGCGTTTGTCGCTTCAATGAATGCAACGATCCCAAATTCAACAAGTGTGCTCGAGACGCCGTCTGCCAAGACACCGACGACGGCTTCATTTGTCAATGCAAAGAAGGATTTTACGACAATTCACCCAATCCGCTCGAAACGGGCCGCGTTTGTATCGGTACGTCATTGCCGCATCGTTTGTTTTTCGAACGAGAGTATTTGCAGGCTTCAACATCCAATCGACGACCAGAGCGAACGACGTCACTGTGCCGACGGACGCCATCCGTTGCGGCCCTATAAATCTCTGCTACATTTCTAGGAACGAAGTGTGTATTGGGGGCCAACATTGCGGCTGTCGTCCGGGTCAAAGTCGTCGCGACGGATCGTCGCAGTGCGCCGACGTGGACACGTTAACGCTCGCCTTCCGCATTGTGCGTCAAGGCGCCGAACCGCTCACCTACAGCAGTCAGTTCGGCCAGCCGTCCAGTCCCCGCTACGTTCAAATCGTCGATCAATTCGACAAAGACATGCACCAGGCCGTCGGCGGCACAGTCTACGCTCCGCGATATGTCACCACTGACGTCAATTTTATCACGCATCCCAAGACTCTGAACAGTTCCTGGCCGGACGGTCTGCTCTTCAACTTCACCATTTCTACCGTGCCCGGTGGACCGCCAATCGACATTTGCGACATGTGGGATCAGCTGATGGCTTCGCTTCAGCGCACCAACGGCGCAATCGGGGGTGGAAAACTGATTGTGGCCAGCGACAACGACTTGCTCGACCCGTGTCGACGCATAGCCACCGGTCCGGAGTGCGCGCCTGGACTCTACTGCAATGCCCACCTGGGCGAAGTCTGCATCGCCGGCTCGGTCTGCGGTTGTCCATTGGGACAGAAGCGCGCCAAACCCACCGACATTTGTCGACAGGTGGAAGCCTGGGTGCTGCCGCTCTGGGTCATCCGACACAACACCGAAAATTTGGTCTACAACCAGAGCTTCGGCAATCCGCTGCATCCGATCAACCGGGAGTTTGTGGAATTGTTTGAAAAGGGCATCTCGCAATGCTTCGCACAGACGCCACTCGCCGGAGGCTACGTGGCCACCGATGTCAATGATATTGTTGATCCCATGCTCGTCAACGCCACCTGGGACACTGGCATCATGTACAACTTCACCTGTCACTTCCGAAAAGGTGCCGTCAAGCTGCCGTCGGATGTGTTCACGATGCTCATCAAGTACATCGTCGAGCGCAACGGCTACCAAGTGGGCTCGAGTGGCTTGTACATCAACCCCTACCAGCCCGATCCCTTCAAGCCGTGTTTCCAGAACAACTGCCATCCCAAGGGTATTTGCGTTGATCTCGGTCCGAATGCCTACCGCTGCGAGTGCGGTCCCGAATACCGCGATCTGAACCCGGCCGACCCTGGTCGTCGTTGTCTGCCCAACGTCGGCTACAACGAGTGCGAGAAGCCCGAAGACAATGAATGTTCGCCCAATGCGCGCTGCATCGATCAAGAAAACCTGTACAAGTGCGAATGTCTGCCGAGTTTCGCCGACTCGTCGCCCGCCGGTTCGCTTCCGGGCAGCGTGTGTGTGCTCGACTACTGCTCCGACGTCAACTTCTGCCCGACCAACACGACCTGCGTCAACGAAGCCGACCAGGCGTTGTGCAAATGCGACTCCGGCTTCGTCGACATTCGACGCAGCGAGAAGCGCGTCTTGTTCGGCATCAACAAGGACAGCTACTGCTTGAACGTCCGCGACGTGGACGAATGCTCGCTCGGTCTGACCAACTGCTCGGGCGTGGCCGAGTGCACGGATCTGCTGTTCGGCTACGAGTGCCGCTGCCCCGTCGGCTACATCGACGGCAATTCGGAGTTGCCCGGACGCGTATGCGGTGCGTTGCTGTGCGACTTGTGCAACGGACACGGCGACTGCGTGCACAACCAGCAGACGCAGAACGTCACCTGCGTGTGCACAGACGGCTGGTCGGGCGAATATTGCAATTTGGCGCCCTCCAACGCGTCTCTCATCTTGCTCATCATCTTGGCCATTTTGTTCTTACTGCTGACGCTATGCTGCCTGCTCTACTTTTGCCTCAAATGCCGTTGCATCAAAGGTCGCGGCTTGTGGTATCGCGAACCATTGTTCACTTACCGCAAAGGGGCGTGGCCCTGGTCCACGCTCGAGCAGAGCAACTCTTCCGAGAGTGGAGCCGACTTTTCGGGCATGTCTTCGGCGGTTGGACAAGACTACTATCCAGAGATCGGAATCCCGCGCGCCAAACTCAAGCCGGGAAGTCGCGAACGACGGAACGAGCAGTTGGACGCGTCGCATTTGCAATCGTATCTCGACGAAGGCGTCAAGATTCCGCGCGCCCGTCTGTCCAACTCGGGCTCGTTGGAGCGCGACGGATCAGTCATGTTCAGCGACGTGCACCAGGGAATGGCGGCCGGTGCGTCGGATAGCTACGACTCGGCGTCGGAAACGTCGAGCGAGTACACAATGCGCGAGGAAATTGAACGAAGAGTGACCACCGATGTGACCAAGTCTGAGACGCGCAAGACCGTCACGGCCGACGTGCACGGACACGCGACCGCTCAGTTCCACGTCTACCCACCGATAGAGGCCAACACTTCACGCAAGGTAGCATCACTTGAGTTTTTATTCGTTCGCTTACGCTTGCTTAACGGCTGCAGCAGGGAGGTCGCTTCGGGGGTTTGGGCGGTGTGAAGAAAGAAGTGACGAAACGATGGCATCGACTAGCGACCGACACAACAGCTAACAAATCGCATCGCGAGGAAGTAAGCTTGCGGAGCGCTTCGCTGCTTAGTTTCGCTTTCTAGACGCATCATTCCGAAGCCGACAGAGACGAGTCGACGCTCTACGAAAGCGGACGTTTCGCAGGCGGATCCGACCTGTTCAGCGTGTCCGCTTCGGTAAGCGTTGCTACAGCTAGTTAGTATCGGATCGACGGCTCGACTCTCGCATTTTACTAATTCGACTCTCGCATTTTACTAATCACATCCGCTTCTACACGTACTTGATTATTTCCGCTCGTTTAGGAACGCGACCGAGGCCAGAGTGTGGCCGAGTTCAGCGTCGGCAACTTGCAAGCGCGCGAATCCGAATGGGGTGAGACGGGAACCGAATTCAGTCAGAACCGAGAGATGTCCGAGTATACGGTAAGCCTTGCATGACTGTAAGTGGAATACAAAGTGAGCCGTACAGGAGCGCGAAGACAGCGATAGTGAAGGAAGCCACTCGCTGACGGACGTGCCCGAGGAAGACATGTACGACAAGAAGGTGCTGGTGAAAAAGACGCAAGGCTTCCATCCGGATTCGAGTGGACAAGGCGGCACTGAGCGGTACAGCACCGAGGTGTCGAGCAAGACGCAAATGCGCGAGACGACCAGACGTTGAGACAACCGTTTGGTCAACCAAAGTCCTATTCAAACGCCGAAAAAATACGAGTGATCCACTATCATAATTTCTTTCGATGTCTCGATTTTGTCTGCCCTCCAACAGCTCTCGCCGCGTTTCGCGAGAGACCGTCTGAGTTGCAGACGGCTTTTTGTTTTCGTGGGTGTTTTGGTGGCCTTCTTTGGGTTTCGCTCACTGCGCGATTGACGTTAATAGCCCAGTTCTTAGTCGCATCCCGGCTGATTGCTCGAATGTGCATTCTGAGATTTGCTCTCGCTGCCACGACGCTGCCTTTTTTCTTGCCGTTCTCCGCCGTTCGTATCACTGCGCCAAGTGCTCGGTGCTGTGCCCTTGTTGCTTTCATTTTCTGGCACATTCTGACTAAATGACCGCAACGTGACATTGTTGGCGCGCGCGCTGTCACTCTCACTTTGTGTACAGATTCGCAGCATTTCGTATTCAACTCGATGATTCATATTATTCGCATAATAAATACTACGTATTACACTTTTTAACTCCCAACTATTTCACGTATTGCATGCCGAACAACTGAAGCAGAACCGATACTGCGCGACTCCGAGTTGTCTGTTCCACCCTTTTCACATCATCGGTATGCCGAGCTATCACTGGTTAGGTTAACTCTCTTGTCAACCCCTCTTATCTCCTTGATCAGTGTCCACTTCCGCTGGTTGGATGAGCAAAACAAGCTGAACAAATAAACACGTGCAGGGGCGGATCATGGCTGAAGGGGGCCTGAATACAAATGTACTATGTCAATTTTCAAGGGGCCCCCTTCAATAGTAGGGCTTGCGGGGGCCTGTATATATGTAATCATTGTAATCCACTACACTCTAAAGCCTGTTCATGGAAATTTCCATAAAATAGCCATGAAATAGTTACTGGGATTCCCTCCAGCTCAGAGTTTCAAAGATTTTATGAAAAATTTCATGGAAAATTAATGAATTATTTAACAAATT